>OZ007571.1:12939005-13211505 GCA_963931925.1 Onchidella celtica | reverse complement strand
CATTAATGATCTAGTTTTACCGTGGGGGATAACAAGAGAAGACCTGCACAAATTCCACTCAAACACCTTTTTTGCAGTAGAGCTCAAGCCGTAAAGGTAGTTGATAAGTCGCTACATTTTGGTACAAAGAACGAACAAAAAAAAAAACAACAAAACACAACACTTCTTCCTCGATGGTCAGGATTTGTGATGGAAAAAAGTGAAATCACACTTAAGCCGCATTTTCATGTGTAAGGAAATGGAAACGACAACAGAAACGCCAAAACTCCATCAAGTAGAAAAAAGAGTTTCCATATGTACGGAAACGGCGTTTCGTTACATATGGAAACATTCCTACTATTTCACTTATTGACGTTTCCGTTGCCGTTTACCGTTTCCGTAAACATGAACACCCGGGTTCATAAGGTTTAGTGGGCACTCACCGATTTGATCGGCCGATTAGTTGGATGGTGACATCACAATGAGTGTCAGTGATACCTGGCACATCATCGACTAGTTGAAGCTAACTAAAACTCTTGTCGTGACGTCACCATTCACCTACTTGGCTTATCAAAATCGGTTCGTTCGCGTTTAGCCTAACCTGTAAGTAGAAAAGCCCATCCTATGTCTGGGCATACATAAACAATGCTGTCTTTGACAGCCTGATTCGCATTTGTTTAACACATTCTGAGAGTTTCGTGCTGCACTGGAAAGTGTCTCCAAACTACCGAAGGGTGACATTTGAAAAAGAAACATTATTTACGAGATACCAACAAGTTACGTTAAGGGTATTTTAGAAAAGCCCGTTGTGAAAAAGTTAAGGTTTCCAAAATGGAAGTGCATATCGGTACAACGCACACATTCGATGACGTAGAACACACACCTGAATACTATATTACTGACCTTGTTAATTTGCATAGTTTTTAAAAATATGAATCGGCTTAGTAGCCAAACAATCCGACTTCTGCTTGGAGATTGCGAGTAGTATAGGTTTTGGACGCCATGAGACCGCCCTTAAAAATATAAAAAAAAATCAATTTTTATTAAAGCATAAACACATAAAAATTAAGCTTGTTAAAAAAAAGAAAACATAGTATTATAAACTCCCAATACTTCCAATATTCCCAATCCCCTAAAACTCTCTCACCACAAACCCCCGAGTTTTAGAGGGATTAATTGCTAGAATTGGTGTAACCAAAGGAGTATTTATTCTAAAAGTCAAAGACCATATAACATTTTTTAAATATGTTTAATTCCACTTCCTATTAAATTATTTAATATTTGTTTTGAGTTCGAAGATAGAACTCTATTCATTTCTGGACTATTTAATATTTGTTCTGAATTACTTTTTATATTGTTTACTTTTTTTTATTTAAAAACTTTATCAACTAATAATTTCTGAAAAGCTTTTCGTCCTAAATCAGTTGCTGTTTTCTTTGCAACATTTGTTACTACTTCTTTTGCAACTTTACTAGTAACCGCTGAAAGTAAAGAATTTAAAAAATCGGTTCCTTTATAATATTTTCTATTTTTTAGAATACTATATCCTCCATAAAAATATTTTCTTTTGTTGTTTCTATTTATCACCAACATTGTCGATTTTATATAGGAATTTTTAACTGTAATTTTTTATACTCATCAGTATTAATAATTTTTTGTCTATATAATTCATCTATAATACTTACAATTTCATTTACAACACCTCTATTTCCTGCTTCTTTACTAGCTGTTAATAATGATAATCTCTGTATTAAAGCATTAGGATCTGAAGAAAGAAATCCTGTTCCGGAATAAATTACAGTAGGACTTGCTTCTATACTTCTTTGATCATAAATTTGTTTATTTTCCCAAATCGGTTTTATGATATTCATGTATTTTTGTCCTTTACTAGATGTAACAGCTGAGGTTGTTCTA
Source organism: Onchidella celtica (assembly GCA_963931925.1). Lineage (NCBI taxonomy): Eukaryota > Metazoa > Mollusca > Gastropoda > Systellommatophora > Onchidiidae > Onchidella > Onchidella celtica. The sequence goes on along the minus strand of OZ007571.1, from coordinate 13,209,612 downwards.
GCACGTTATAGTAGGGGGGAGTTAGTTGATCTAACTACAACCCTTTAGAAAACGAAACTATTACAGCTGTAAAATAAATAAACACGAGATCCGACGATAGATTAAATAATACTAAAGTTTAATAACTGTATAGTGAACAATAAATTACTAGGAAGACACCAGCGAAACTAAATATCTACGCCACACAAAAGGAAACTCACTTACTCACCCCCCAACCACTCACACAGGTCTATATATATAAACATCCCTACAGAAAGTTCCCGAAATAAACGTTACCTTTGCCCTCGCACAAACTAACCAATCACGCATCAATACGTCATCAGGTTACATCACTCAAGGCCAAATCTGGCGTAAACATTCGTTTCCACAACGTTATCGAATGTTCGGGAACATACTAATATTTACTTAACGAGTCAAAACACCTGACAACAAGCGAGCGAGGAAAAAAACTACTCACTAGAAAAGAAGGTCAGGTCACGGAGTACAGTACACTCTGGCGGTTGTCAAATGAACACATGCTCACCAGTGTAACAAGAAAACGGGGGAGGGCAAGGGATAGCTTGCAGATGCTACACAACTCCCCAATTTAAGTTGAATATTTTTCAACTCCGAAACATTATTCAGCGTTTGCAATATCTTGAAATAACAATCTTACAGTACTCCCAATCTCACAAAGGTAGTTGCTAATTCTATTACAATTATTAACAATTTCAGTGCCTTCCCAAATTTCATCGCAAATACAATACAATGCAGTGTACTTTGCATCACTAATACAGTATCATCATTGTGACAAACCAATGGTTAACAGTAGGCCTACTAGTCAAAATAGTACAATGCCACCACTGTGGTGAAACAATGGTCAATGATATTATTACAAATCATATATGGTGAAACGATGGCCCATCGTTTACACAATGCTTCGTCCACGAATCATAGCATATAACTTGTTGTACATAACATGGTTATCTCCAAAATGTATAACTCGTACGTACAATGGCAAAAATACCAATACATACTGACCACTGATCAGGGTCTTTCTTCATCATATTAGGTCAAAACAAGTTACAACATTGCAATATAACACAAACACTGCTTGCTCGCAGTCCCCATTTGGGTTACATTTTCCAAAAATTACACCAAGTTCCATTGGTAACTAATATGACATAGCATAAAATCGAAATGTGACTAACACATCATGACTCTCTATCAGCCATCAATTCAATATTCAGTCACAGATGAACTATGTCCCCAATTACAGTACAATACTGCCGTCCTAGCAATTCATCTAGTAGGCAAAAGTATGGGTTACAATGCATTTCACTGATAGTGTACTACTTTAAAATACCCTGCTCAGGAAATCGGCACAGACATTTTCTCTGCCTTTTACGTAGTGAATCCTGAATCGATAAGACTGTAAAAATAAACTCCATCGTAATAACTTTGGACTGTCAAACTTGGCAGAGTTCAAAAACTCTAATGACCGATGGTCAGTTTGGAGCACAAACTCCTTTCCATACAAATACAAAGTAAACCTTTTTACAGCCCAAACAATAGCTAAACATTCGCGTTCTGAGACCGAATATTTTGTCTCACGAGGCAATAGCTTACGACTATCATATGCCACAGGGTACAACTTTCCCTCATGTTCCTGCATAAGACTAGCGCCTAATCCGCGATCTGATGCATCAGTTGCTAAGACAAACTCTTTGGAAAAATCTGGCAAACATAACACGGGTTTGGAGATAATGACATTCTTCAAAGAAGTGTACGCTTTCTCCTGCGTTTCATCCCACTGAACTATATTGGGCTGACCCTTTCTAAGTAAATCAGACAATGGTGATGCAATCGCTGAAAAGTTAGGAACAAATTCATGGTAATATCCCACTAATCCTAAGAATGCTTTCACTTCCTTCTTAGTGGTGGGTCTGGGTGCGTCTCGTACCTTACATACATTCTCTTCTAACAGGCCAATCATACCTTCTCCCACTAAGTGTCCAACAAAGTCTACTTCAGACGTTCCAATCAGACACTTCGATGGTCTTGCAGTTAATCCAGCTTGGTCCATCCTCTGCAGTAAGTCCTTGAGAGTCTTCACATGCTCGTCGAATGTCTCTGTATGGATCAGCAGGTCGTCCACATATGCTGTCACATTGTTCATTCCACGGATCAATGGCTTTACGATCTTGTTCAGCGTGGCTCCTGAGTTCATCATCCCAAAAGGCATCCGAATGAATTCATAGTGTTCGCCCATGGTGACGAACGCCGTCTTGGGAATGTCTTGCTCTCGAACTTTCACTTGCCAGTATCCCTTGCTCAGGTCAATCCGAGAGAATAATTTTCCTCTCGAGAGACTCTGAAACACTTCTAATGGCGCTGCTGTCGGATGAGGGTCGAATACTGTGATCTTGTTTAACCTCCTGTAGTCGATGCAGACGCGGTTGGATCCGTCCTTCTTCTTGACGACAACAATAGGTGAAGCATAAGCTGATGAGCTCCTTCGAATGATGCCCAGCCGTTCCATGGTGCTAAGCTCCTCCTTCAATGAGTCGCGCATAGCGTAGGGCACCGGGTATGGTCGTTGACGAACTGGTACTTCTGTCGTCAGGTCGATGCGATGTTCACCCAACTGGCAGCATCCAGGGAGATTGGTGAAGACGTGCTGGTAATTCTTCACCACATCGCAGAGTTCTTGACGTTGTTCCGATGTCAGTTGCGTTCCATACTGGACATCTCTGTAGCCTTCATTCTGGTCCCAGCTTCCTAGGTCGGCAAGGTCCTCCGTCGTTCCACCGTTGTCGCCTTCCAGGTCGCAGTTCTCGATGACTGTCATGCTAGCTGACTCCACGGGTTGACTCTTGTCCATCATGTCGTCCTCTGCCAGTACAGTCTCAGCACTATCACCGCCGCCGTCCTTTATGGCGTTGACATGTTCAGGCGTGGTATCTCTCCTACTGTTGTCCATCCCACACATCTCGGTCACAATAGGTCTCGGTTCCATTGCCACTGCTGCTGCTTTTGACGTCCTTGGAATGTATCTCTTGAGGAGGTTGGCGTGCAAGGTCTTTTCTTTTGCACCCATCTTGACTCTATAGTCGTTAACACCGACAACTGAGACTACCTTATATGGTCCCTTCCATTGGACTAGGAGCTTGTTAGTGTTCGTCGGCAGTAGCACCAACACTTCATCTCCGGGGCGGAACTTCCTCTCTCGCGCCTTCCGGTCGTAGTAGGTCTTCTGTCTACCTTGAGCCTTGGAGAGTTCTTCCGTCGCTAACTTCCATGTGTCCTCCAGCCTCTCACGTAGTTCCATGACGTACTGGTAACTGGTCTTCGTTTCCGGCTCCTCTACGTCTTTGGTCCATAGTTGTCGTAAGATGTGCATTGGTCCTCTCGCAGTTCTCCCATACAGCAACTCGAATGGGGCAAACTTGGTCGACTCTTGGGGAACTTCACGATATGCGAAGAGCAGCGGGTTGATGTATCTGTGCCACGGCTTGGGTTGCTCTGCGCACAATCGCCTTAAGGTCTTCTTCAGTGTGCCGTTAAATCGCTCCACCAACCCGTTGCACATAGGGTGGTAGACTGTAGTGGTCGACTGTCGAATTCCCAGTAGTCTATTCGTTTCCTTCATGACATCTGACATAAACTGGGTCCCTTGGTCCGACAAGATCTCTTCGGGCACACCCAAACGGCTGTAGATGTTCACTAAGGCTTCTGCTACCGTTTCTGCGTCGATCTTCTTCAAGGGTGTGGCTTCGGGGTAACGAGTAGCGTAGTCTATATACACCAGGATATACCGATGTCCACCTTCACTTGGGGGGTCGATAGGTCCTACTAAGTCCACGGCCACTCGCCTAAATGGTACGTCCACTACTGGCATACTCTGCAGGTGCACCTTTGGGGTCGCTCCTTTGTTCACCGTCCTCTGGCATATGTCGCATGAGCGGCAGTATCTCGCGACGTCACCTTCAATTCCAGGCCAATAAAAATTGCTCATAACTCTCTTTGGTTTTCTTCACGCCGAGGTGTCCTCCGACGATCGGGTCGTGGGCTACACTCAATACATACTCTCTCAGTTTCTCGGGTAGTACCACTTGCCTTATAACCGTCGCCTGTCTCAGGTCCTTGTAGATCCGGTACAGTACTCCTACATGTTTCTCAAAATGAACAGATTTATTGCCTCTATTAGTTGGGATCTTCTTCTGCTCTAACTTCCTAATGACTTCGTCTTCTTCTTGGATTCGGATAAGTTCCTCTCTATCCACTCCCGCGTGCCGTTCTGCCCTCGGCACCTTCAGCGACGTAGACCGGTCCTTCCTCTTCTCCTGGGCCCTCGTGGTCACCGCTCCTACCATCACCTCAGTATCAGGGTCGTACGGATCCTTCGCTCCGTCCACGTTCCCGACTACTAGGTCGCAGATGGTCTCCGGGAGACACAGCGCCGTCACTTTGCCCGTCAGGTAAGGCGTCTTCACATCGATAACAGCTTCCTCCGCCGCTAGCAAGGAGTTATCGATCCTCGCGATAAGTTTCTTCCCACCGGTGAGCTGTCCGTCGTCCACCAGTGCTCGCCGCACCACTACACCTTCACAGCCGGTATCTCTTAGGACATCTACCGCTCGATTTCCAATCAAGCCCTTCATCACTGGTAACTTCAGTTTCTCCACGGTCCTTCCGTCACTGCATCCTCCGCACGTAACAGGCACCGCTAACTGTAGCTTCCCGTCCTTCATTACCGCTTGAACGTTGATGCTGGTGTCAGCCGTCGTCGCATCCTGTCTCGACGACTCGTCCGCCGCTATAACTACGGCCGCCGCCGCCTTGTTCGGCTTGCCTCGTCCCATATCCTTCTGGGCTGGACACATCCTCCGAACGTGGCCTGGCTTTCCACAAAGGTAACATTTCAACTCACCTTTGTCGTTTAACTTTGCACGACACTCCGTCGCCTTGTGTCCCGGCCTCTGGCACCTATGGCAGACCTGTGGGCTTCTGTCTCCGTTGGGTCTCTGTCGCACTGGCCGGCTCTGCAGTCTGGCGCTCCCGCTGAGCGTCCGGTTCCTCGCTACCAGGTACGCCTCCGCTGAATCTGCGATGTCCTGTAGCGTCTTTGGTTTCCTCTCCCTCACATGGGTTGCAAGGTCTGGTGGGCAGGCATCCATGAATTGCTCTCTGACGAACAGATCTCTCACTCCTTCGTAGGTCTCCTCCGTCTTCGACAGCTTTATCCACCTCTCTAGATAGGTCTTGATCCTGGTCAAAAACATTCCAACATCTTCTCCATCTTCAGGCTTACCTTGTCTGAACATGAGTCTGTATCCGTCCTCTGACAGGTTGTACCTCTTCTGCAACGCTTCCTTGACCTTGTCGTAGTCCTTGGCTTCGTCGATCGGTAGTCTGCAGAAGCACTCCAAAGCTCTCCCGGTCAGCAGGGCAGACAGTGATGTCGTCCAGGTAGATCTGGGCCATTCAGCTGTCTCGGCAAACCTCTCAAACCGCAGCAACCAGCTATCCAGATCGTCCTTCTTGTCCTGAAATGCAGGTAGCTTGGGTCTCTTAGAACTGGCGTGGTCGTTGGTCTTCTGCGCTGAGTCGTTGCCTCCACGTTGCTGGCGCATCCTCTCTATCTCCAACTCGTGGTTCATCTTTTCCCTTTCCAGCTGTCGTTCAGCCTCCTTCTCCTGTCGTTCAGCCTCCTTCTCCTGTCGTTCAGCCTCCTTCTCCTGTCGTTCAGCCTCCTTCTCCTGTCGTTCAGCCTCCTTCTCCCGAGCCTGTCGTTCAGCCTCCTTCTCCTGTCGTTGAGCCTCCAGCTGTCTTTCTCTTTCTAGGCCTTCACGGAGGTAGTCCCGTCTCTCCTGCCCAGTGAGCTCCATAGCGTCCGCTTCCTGGCTAAGCCTTCCAATAACCTCCGACATGTTGTAGATAGCTTGTCGATGATATTCCTACAGTAAACTATGTAAATAAATCTAGTAATTTTGATCTGGTCCGTTCGAATATGGTCGGATCCCGGACGAGCCCCCAATATGTAACAGCTGAGGTTGTTCTAGCACGTTATAGTAGGGGGGAGTTAGTTGATCTAACTACAACCCTTTAGAAAACGAAACTATTACAGCTGTAAAATAAATAAACACGAGATCCGACGATAGATTAAATAATACTAAAGTTTAATAACTGTATAGTGAACAATAAATTACTAGGAAGACACCAGCGAAACTAAATATCTACGCCACACAAAAGGAAACTCACTTACTCACCCCCCAACCACTCACACAGGTCTATATATATAAACATCCCTACAGAAAGTTCCCGAAATAAACGTTACCTTTGCCCTCGCACAAACTAACCAATCACGCATCAATACGTCATCAGGTTACATCACTCAAGGCCAAATCTGGCGTAAACATTCGTTTCCACAACGTTATCGAATGTTCGGGAACATACTAATATTTACTTAACGAGTCAAAACACCTGACAACAAGCGAGCGAGGAAAAAAACTACTCACTAGAAAAGAAGGTCAGGTCACGGAGTACAGTACACTCTGGCGGTTGTCAAATGAACACATGCTCACCAGTGTAACAAGAAAACGGGGGAGGGCAAGGGATAGCTTGCAGATGCTACACTAGATTTAGTCTTGGATTATTAGGATCATTATCGTGTTTTATGGCATTAGTAGAAAATAAAATACGTGCATAATTGGCTTTATCCTCATCTAAAAAATTTTGAGGATTTCTACTGGTTATTAATTTCCACAAACCAGGTGTTCCTTCATATTTATCTTCTCCAATAATAATATCATCATCATCAACTTTTATTTCTTTATTTCCTATATAAAATTTGTTATCTAAAGAATAAATTCCAAAAGTTTTATCCGCATTAGTTGTACCTAAGTATTTCTTTAAATATGTTGCTGCTGTCGGACCAATTTGGTGCATTGGAGAAGAGGCAATTGCTTGTAATGCAGGTTGACTTTGTTCTATAGCAAGTGGAATTTCCTGAATCGCTTTCTTAGTTTCTTCTGTTGCTTTTTGTGTACTTTCCGTGATAGGAGCAAATACTTTGGAAAATTCTCTTTTCATTTCAATATCTGGTACTCTTTTGCTTAAGTTACTTAACTGAATATTTTTTTTTGGTTTTTAAAAATTCATTAACAGTAGCTTCACGTTTTGAAGGATCTTCAATTTTTATAAAAGACATTTTTAATAGAATGAAAATCAAATATTTTTAATGGAATGAAAATCAAATATTTTTAATAGAATAAAAATCAACCATTTTTAATGGAATAAAAATCAAACAATTTTTAAAATAAAAAAAAATCAAACTAATTTTTATATCAGTTTTTTATATTTTTTTCAATGGATCATCTACATTTAAATTTAATTCAGGATCGCTTACTTTCTTATTTTTTATTGCATTTTTCATTTCTCTAAATTTTTTTTCTTCATTTGAAATAAGTTTAAATTCTTCATCGGAAATTTTTCCGTCTTCAAGCGCATCAAAAATATAAGTTTGAATTGTATTAAGTTTTGATTCCAATAAAAATAAGATTTTCTGATGTTTATCAGCTTTATGTTGTAATTTTTTATTTATATATCTTAAAGCTATACTTAATAAACCTGTACTTATTGAAAGACCTTCTATAATAATAGCCGCAGGAATGTTAATCACTGTAGATAAAAGTATTACTCCTGTTTTTCCCATTCCAATGGCTACAGTTTTTAAAGTTACATCAGTTCCGTCAATTATATTTAATGCTTTTGAATATTTCTTAACTGTTATTTTTTTGTTTTCTTTAGTTCTTTCAAGATTGTTTTGAATATCAAGAATTTTTGTCATCTATAATCCGAAGCTTCCATTTTAATAAATAAATTTTTTGACCTTTTGGTTACACCAAAACAATTCTTGACCTTTTGGTTACACCAAAACAATTCTTGACCTTTTTGTTACACCAAAACAATTCTTGACTTTCAGAATAAATACTCCTTTGGTTACACCAACCATATCTGTTGGTTACAATATCATATTTAAAAATGGAATACCTTTAACCAAATCGCTCAAAAAACCTTCACCATTATAAACTTGTCGTTCTCGTTTTAAATACAGTCCATCTCCTTGAAAGTTATTACCGCTTCCTTTTACAGTTCCTAAATACAAACCTTTTCCATCAGTTTCAATTTGACAGAGACATCCACCTTTTTAAAAATATAAACCGTCACCAATTCCATAACCGTCTCCTAATAGTTTTTGAACACCACTACTTGCTAAACCCGTAAGCCCACCTATTCCAATAGCTTTTGCTACTGATGCAACACCTTTAGATAACAATGGAAGCGCCATTCTAGCAAGAGCAGCCAGAAACCCTCCTTCAATTTTCATGTTATATTTTATTTGTTTTCTACTTAGAGTAATATCAGCTCCTTTATTTTGATTAAATGATTTTTGCAGTTTATTTATTTGTCCTTGTGTTAAAGCTAAAATATCATTTCCAGGTTCTATAATTCTAATAGTAACAGGAAGATTATTTTTCATAGCTCTTTGAATTTTTTCTTTCTGATTATCAGAAATATTTAATTGAACTTTTTCATACGTCATTTTTAATAGAATAAAAATCACCTATTTTAAGAGAATAAAAATTAAAGAATAAAAATCAACTATTTTTTAAAAATAAATTTTAACGTTTCAACTATTTATGTTCAACTTCGCGTTACGTTACGTTAAAACTTGGTTCGTTGTAATTCCTTTTCATAAAAAGAACCAATAATTTCTTCGTCATCTAAATCTTTTATTTTGTAAGTAATTGGATTTGTATATAAAATTTTATCTATTGTAAATATTTCTTTTGTCCATTTTGTTGTGTAACCTTTATCAAAAAATTTTTTCTTCTTTGTAATTCTAACTCTATCACTCAATTTAAATTTAGGCTTTTGCGCTAATAATATACTTGAGTGTACGTCGATCACCAATGGCTACCCCAACCCCTTTTCGCTTGATTAGTCAATCTGACTACCGCCCATTGATACAAACTGACTAGACCCTCATGCCCCCAGGTCCTTCTCACTATTCCATGTGTTGTCACTTTAAATTCGTGAACACCATACCAAGTTTTGTTTCAGCAAACCTTCACCAGTCGCGCTTTTGGTAAACATGTTGTACGGATATGTACTGTCCATATCCATACAACATGTTGTACGGATATGAACTTCCTTCCAAAATTGTCGACGCTGAGCATTATTCGAATAATTATGAGTTCTTTTCATTTCTTTTTTCTATTGTGAACTACATTTTTAAAAAATGAATTAGGGTGAAGACTGCATATTTGCAGGTTTTGTATGGTCTCAGAGAGCTCGGCGTATGTTTTTTAAACTCATTGTTATTTATATAGATACAAGAAAACAAGTATAGGAACAACTGTCCGTACAGAATCAATTCCTTTCACAACACATGAAAATACAATATAGTAGGCGTTCGAGTGGCCCAACAGTTGACAACAGTCGTACCCTTGTCGATATAATTTATTAAATTACGAAAAATAAAAACGTATGTAAGTTAAACATATTTCGTTGCCAAAACTCAGCTTGAGATGAACTCTATCATTCCTGAAAATTTAGATTCTCTACGATTTAGGCAATGAAGGAATTGCCTTAGAACGCCTTTGGAGTCCATCTTACATATGTCGCGTGCTTTGTTTTGACCACTTTGTACGGGAGTATTGCTATTTCAGCTGATGTACTATATCGGGACGTGCGTGAAATATAGAAATAATATTTTCTTCAGCTAAATTTATGTTTAATGGCCTTGGTGTGCAAAGTAGCTTGTATTTTGCTTTGTTTGTGTTTACTGTTTTTTCTTCATTGCTAGAGCTATCATTAATGGCTGGCTTTACGAGTTTCTTGCTCTCAGGATTTAGATTTCTCCACATCGGGTTTTTTTTTTTCATTTTCAGTTTTGACATCTGTATTTTGAAGTACATAACCACACATACTTGTAGAGTTTCAATCGTTAGAGTGTCTTATTTCATTGCCTTGGCGCACTTTGTCTTTAATATCATGAATTTCACACAATTATTTTGACATAAACTGGGTTTCTCGTTGAAGTTAGTCTTCAATATGAACAGAGCATTGCTATCTCTGAAATGAATAAAGTAACAAAATGTTTGCAGGCAGAAATGTGGCCCTCAGACAAAAGACAAGCCAGTCAAGTACGGATGAGAGCGGCGATTCAAAACGTGCTGTAGATGGTAACACTTCTGGTAAATATGTTGATGATGAGAGCTGCACCCACACAGAAAATAAACACAGTGAAATTCATTCATGGAATGTATCTTTCGTCAGACCTGTGAAGTTGAACAGATACATTCTCTACAACAGACAAGGTGAGAGACGCCTTTGTTTCAAACTTAACTAGTCAAATTGGCCATGCTCATCATAAATAAAATGCCACTGTCACTGCTACAGTGAATGATGGTCTACGTGAAAATGTTAGTTAAGTTCTCAATCCCAGACAATTATGCAGAAAAGCCCCCTTTTTGCGCAATTCATTATTTTCATCCCTTACTTCGCCCACGCCAGATATTTTGTAATGAAAAATAAAAACGTATCTGCATCTCATGTGGCCCTTAGTCTGACTTCATCCAATGTCTTACGGCACAAGTAATCCTGTTTAACCAGCGTCTCCATTATTTATCTCTATCTTTGAACATCAGCTTTATGGATTACAAGAAGATGGTGCTCATATCCAGTGAGTTGGTTTTTTTAATTTAGCCCGACGAAAAAAACCTGCACAAGGATTAACGTACATGTAGCATCTGCAAGCTACCCCTTGCCCTCCCCCGTTTTCTTGTTATAGGCCTACTGGTGACTGAGCATGTGCTCACTTCTTTTTTTCTTTAATTGTTGACGTTCGCCAGAGTGTACTCCGTGACCTTACCCTCCCTTCCTAGTGAGTAGTTTGTTGGGTGATCGTAAATATTAGTATGTTCCCGAACATTCGATAACGTTATGGATATATAGAAGTTTACGCCAGATCTGGCCTTGAGTGATGTAACCTGGTGACGTATTGATACGTGATTGGTTAGTTTGTGTGTTCGGGCGAGGGCACAGTTTGCGTTTATTTCGGGAACTTTCTGTAGAAATGTCTATATGTATACGGACCCATGTGAGTGGTTGGTCGGTGAGTAAGTAGTTTTCCTTTCCGTGTGGCGCAGGATATTTAGTTGTTCGCTGGTGCCTTCCTAGTATTTTATTGTTAAGATACAATAATTAAACTTTCGTATTATTTAATCGATCGTCGGATCTCGTGTTTTTTATTCTACAGCTGTAATAGTTTCGTTTTCTAAAGGGTTCTAGTTAGATCAACTAACTCCCCCCTACTATAACGTGCTAGAACAACCTCCAGCTGTTACAGTACATTATTCAAATTTTGTGTATTATGTTCTTGGGGGATTGAAATAATTGTTTGTAAAATAATCTGGATTAACTGGATCTGATGATCAAATATTACACCTTATTGCCGAAGTGTTTGTCCAGTAAATGGAGTTTTTACGTTTTATCCCTGATGATCCCTCTTTCGTCTACTTCGTTTGCTTATTTCTTACATTAACTTATATGTTTAAACTCATGTCAGACTGTGAGGAAGTTCTCGGTTCCTGAAGGGTCTCGATTTAAGGCTGTTGGCCCTCTAACCTTTGATTTTGTGTTTCTGGTCTTTCGATAGCTTCTGTCGTCTGTAATTCTGTTGTCAGTCTGGTGCATATTTGTTGGCGCATGAGACGTAGATGTTGAAGAAAGAAGGAGGAGCTGGGTCTGGAGTATTTATTCAACGATGCTAAGGCGACATTCTAGACCCCGTGTAGCAGGCCAGATTATACCCCCGCAGGCTATACCCGGGGTTAAAGTGGCCTAGTCCAGAATATACCTGGCGTATAAAAAAGGCTAAGCCACATCAACCCTAGTGTAGCAGGCCAGATTATAGCCTTGCTAGACAATAAGCAGCCAAGCCTATTTTATACCCCCAAGTATATATTCTGGGCTGATCCAGTTTATACCTCGGGGTATACTTTAGACTAGGCCAGGCTATACCCCATCAGACCAGATTATACCCCCTATTTTTTAAAATTTATTATAAACATGCCAAGACCACAGTTTATTTCAATCTTAGTTTAAATCGTTTTTATCACTGTCTTCGGGCACATACACATACATACATTCATTCTTGGCTCCCGTGAATATTTATACAGTTCAGAGGGAAAACCATGCATCAATATGTATTGATACACTATGCGTTGAATATCCATTCAAACTGATATGATTCAGCTTTAACCTTTATTTTACTCATGTTCGTGGTAATTAGTTTCCCAAGGGTAAAACTTGCATTGTATTGTTTGTTTGGCACTGACATTCACTTAGTATGAAATAATTAACGGGCTCATAAAAATGAAGTCATTTTAGATATCGTCTTGTGTTCAAATATGCAACTGTTAAATCCCTTGGCAAGGAACGTGTCAAGCTTAGGAACGTAAGGACGGACAAGGTTCTAAGTAACACTTATAATAGCAGCAATCTCAACATCTATTCAGATGCTACGTCATAAAATCAGATATTCACCAGCCGACCAGTGACTTCATTCCTGATAAGACCTATGCCAACAAAATCCAGCAACACAAGAGAATAGAGAAGAAAGTAGACTCGACCAGCAACACAGAGATATGCGTTATCAAATAGCCCAAATCAACCAGAATGTTCAATCCACTCTCCAACAAAGCTCAAAAAAATAACTCGCAGCAGTTCTGCGACTCTCGTTGGCGAATTGTTAACAGCTTATTTGTACAAAGTATGCATTTTATTCAGCTCATGGTTCAAGGCGCTGGATTAGTTTCCACGACATTTGGAAGATTGCATTTATGTATTATCATGAATAAGGATGTGCCACACGCGTGTGAAATAAATTAAAAACTGGATGTTGAATATTTTGCCTGTCTGAATGTAGGGATATAATCTGGACGGGGGAAGAGGGGGGGGGGTAGTCTGGCCTATCCCAAAGTATAGCCCGAGGTATAAGCTGACCTAGCCCAGAATATACCCGGGGTATAAAATAAACTAGGTCACTTTAACACCGGGTATAGTCTGGTCGGAGGGAGGGGGTATATTTTAGCCCGTTACACCGGGATCCTTTTTCGGGTTCTTTCCCTTTATTAAATAAGATGACATTAAAATAGATTTATTGGCGCAATCATTATGTGACTGCAGTTTCTTCGGCCCGCATGTCGCGTCATTGTTTCATACTGTTTCGGCACGTAGTGGTTTATTCACATTTCCCCATGCCATCAGTTGTTAATGTTTTCATGAGTTGCCGTTATTATCCAGAGCTCGTTGTCTTTAATCCATAGACTCTGACTGTAACAAAAGACTTCAAGGTTTTGTGCTGGAAAGTTACTCAGACAAACAGGGCAAAGACTTAGTGTTCTCCCATAGCGACAATATGTCAAATAGCGTCAAGAATGTGTACCATCTTACAACTTCGAATGTCACTCAGATGTCACCGATTTTTATGGTCACGGTGCAGCTGCACAAAAGCCATGGGGAAGATCACATCCTAACGCTTTGTGAAGTTGAGACGTATGGTGGTAAGTGTATTTATTTTCCACTGCGCACATACGATCCAGCCAAACCTACGAAATTTTAATGTTCGTAAAATAAAATGAAATAAAGGTCAAACTTTAGACAAAGACTTCAATTTAAATCAAGTAAAAAAAAGTACAAATTAATACATGCATGTCAAATTTGCCGCTTGCAGTGACAACTTTGAACATCGCATGGCCAAATTTTCCTTGCTGTTTGTCCTGTAAATATTCCCAGCGGATTCTCAGCGTCCATACCACAGTGACGCTATGAAAAAAAACAACAAAAAACATTTATATTCATTCTTCACCATTTCCGATCATCTGGATGAGTGTCAGCTGTGAATAGATAATGTCGGTTAAAATAACCGAAAAGTGACCTTTCTGAGGTCATGAACATCACTAAAGATAAGTTTTTAAAAATATATTGGTATAGATTATATTCTCGAAAGAATTGAGAAATGGTCAGATGCAAATTCTGCGTAAATCTAGGAACTGGGTGAACACATTCTTTCAGCGATGCAAGTTTACTCTGCCCCTTCCAAGCGAAAAGTATCGACTTCATTATGTGTGCCCGATTTTGCTTCCTTGGGGTTGGCACAAAGTAAAAATTTGAAAAATAAAGAATAATAATACTGGCTGTCAGAATAGATCAGTCATGTTCATTCTTGAGTTTACTGTATAGATCTAGTTTTCTTGTTGCTTGTTCCTGACTAAGAGCTGGTGGATAGGGGGCGGTCACATTTTAGCTTCATGCTTTGCACCAATGCGATGCGGCTATTCATCCATTATTTCATAGCTTGAAAATATTTTCTTAATGCTGTATAATTATTTAACCGTCTATGGACAAAATCATACTACAGGCCTTTCCTTAACGAAGGCAATATCTTTTGCAGACTCTGTATGTAACTTGACATATCATGGTCGAGAGTGTGAGCACCGCTGTTTCTGTCTGAATGACGATCCTTGTTTTGTGAGCACTGGTCGATGTCCCTCTGGATGTGCTCCAGGTTTTCGTGGGGACACTTGTAATAATCGTGAGTTAGCTGTCTCTCGCTTTTTAAATCACCCTGCACAATAATGGTACTGAGAAATCTTAAAGAAAATTCCTAGTTATCAGTTGGTTATGAAGACTACGATTTTATTCTGACTCACTCTTGACTGAAGTTGCAACCACGAACTTGAGACTGTATTAGTTTTAAAGGAAATATTGTCTCTTTGTCACATTGCCCCATTCATTGTTCTTGCTATATTTACTGGACCTGCGTAGATACCAGTACTATTTATTAAGAGGGATTGCTTTTTCACAGACCTAATATTCATCATGCACATTCTAAAGAAATTTTAGAAGTCTAATTTGAACACATGGATAAACTTTTCAGAACAAAAATTGATCAGAAGTGTTAAACTTTTCTTTTTTTTTTTTGGGCCTCATTGATGTATACTGAAGAAAAGAAAAATGGTTCGAGACTCATAATTATGAATGCTAGCTTGAAATTAAAATACTGTTGGTGGTCCTTGCAGATTGTGAATTAGGTAAATTTGGCCAAAACTGCACCCAGTCCTGCAATCCAAACTGCCATTCAGCGGAGAACGAAAAGATCAGTTCGCCGTGTCATCATGTGAATGGAACATGCCTTTTTGGATGCTATTCTGGCTTCAAAGGAAATCAATGCCAAACCCGTAAGTTATATGGGCACAAAATTCGGATATTCTGGAGAGTATCTGTAAGTCGGAAAGAGGTTGGGGTGACATGCAAAATAAATTAGAAACGGTTTTATAAATTATTTATATGTTGCAAGAATGATCATTGCAAGCTTTTTCATAACGAACGCAATATAAT
Organism: Onchidella celtica; assembly: GCA_963931925.1. Lineage (NCBI taxonomy): Eukaryota > Metazoa > Mollusca > Gastropoda > Systellommatophora > Onchidiidae > Onchidella > Onchidella celtica. Next base: position 13,194,159 of record OZ007571.1, on the reverse strand, counting down.
TGGCAGACTCTGTGTGTAATTTGACATAATTATGGTCGAAAATGTGAGCACAGCTGTTTCTGTCTGAATGACGATCCTTGTTCTGTGATGTTCCTCTTGATGTGCTGCAGGTTTTAGTGGGGACACTTGTGATAAGGGCGAGTTAGCTGTCTCTCGCTTTTTAAATCACCCTGCACAATAATGGTAGTAAAAATCTTAAAGAAAACTCCTAGTTATCAGTTGGTTATGAAGACTATAATTTTATTCCGTTTCAATCTTTTAACTGACAATACAACCTCTAACGTGAGACTCTGTATTATTTTAAAAGAAATATTGTCTCTTTGTCACATTATGACATTCATTAATCTAGCTGCGTTTATTAGACCTACTTAGATACCAGTACTATTTATTAAGAGGGATTACTTTTTCACAGATCTAATATTCATCATGCACATTCTGAAGACTTTTTAGAAGTCTCCTTTGAGCACATGCATAAATTTTTCAAAACAGAAATTGATCTATGGTACTCCCCATTTTATAAATTACCAGAAAGTGTGGCACTGGATTTTAGTAACAAAGGAGATATGACTGGCCCCTGAGAAAGTGAAATTTATAATGCAAAATATTACCTATTCAGTTTGTTCATATCAATGACTAATTTGTACCCTAACCCACTGTTACGTTGTTTCAGAATCTTTGGAGTTCATATTAATGAAATATTATTTAAAAGGTTTTATATTCTCTATGCATGACCTGCGTTTCGTTCTCAGCAATGTACATCATTTAACCAGGGAATCCCAAGTTTGTTTTGTTTTACTGTTTTGCTTGCAGTCGACTTTTAAAGGTGCTCGCAATGGAATAATTCGGTGTGATCTGGTGCACTGACAAAACAAATAATTCTACGACTTGGTATTGTTTAAGAGAGATGCTCGTCTTCTTCCAGGCCTAATGGCCAAAATTTAACAGCAGGTAGCTTATTTTTTTTTGACAGGTGGTTATTTTGCGATGTAGTATGGGCTGGTTGCCATGAGTCTAGTTAATTAAAATTCACGCGGGGCGTGAGTTGTTTGTTTGGCAGGGCCATGAGAAATTGGCTGGTGGCCTTGAACGGTCGTCGCGAATTATTGTTTGTGAGTATGGAATTGCAAAGTTAAACTATTAGATTCGCGCTTTTCGGTTTTAATGTGCGGGATTAAAAGTAAGGGAATAAGGGTGAGACAAGGTGGGGATAGTTGACATTGTTAAGTATGACTAGACAAGTTTTTGCACGTTAACTGGCTGGTAGAATAGTGCAGACTATATTCCTACATTCAAAATGGTGGGGGTTTCGGCCAATGAGATTGCTGAACTAATTTTGCCAGCGGACTAGCCCTGCCGGGTAGTTGGATAGTATAAAACATCGTGTAACGTTGAAATTCATTGAATACAGACGAGAGAAGCATCGTTTCGTGAAGTATCTCCGGTTGGCCAGTACCTGAACTGTGTGGTCTGAAGACTAAAAGTCCTTTGCCATCGGACTGACTGGGTAGAAAGAAAGGTCTGAGTGGACTGATCTTAAGAGTCCACGCTGCGCTCTTTTGATGTTCGCGCCTACTAGTTAGGCGTGACCAACGGTAACTCATCTTATTCATTAGGTATGATAGAAGTTCAGAGATAAAGAAGAAACCCACAGCATCATAGGAAGTCAGAGAAAACCACAGCTTGGACTCGCCGAACGAGCGTAGTGTTAGCTTGTGAATCATTATGACACGAGCCCACTTATATTGATATGAATATCAGAGTGATGACCTGTATAGAATTATATGTACAAGCTGCTCAAATACCTACAAGCCGATTTGTGATTCTGTAGGCTTTGAATGTACTGGGCTTTTCTAGCCTTCAGTGTACCTTGAGAACCTGCATTATTTCTGGAGTTTGCCTGGCGACTGGCCAGTGGCGACTCAACTGTTACTTTAGATTAATATCTTGTTTCTTATAATATACCATTTGGCTATTGATTGCATTACATTTGATAGGGAACATAGTTGCATAAATATGTTAGGTTAAGATTAGTAATTGGAATTTTTGCTTTGAATATACCTCTATTGTCTTTTGTTTTGTATATTAATATTTTATGTAATATTATGGCCCGGACGGCCTGACAACATATATTCTTGTTATTTAATAATTTCTTGTGTGTTTGTGTCCGAGTGTGAGTTAACTGCCTCTCGTGCAGTCACTAGATCCCCAAGACCATAACTCTGCTCGTGACACTGGTCATGGGTGCAGGTGCCTGCTCTTGCTTCAGCAGTAAAATCTTAAGTAGAGACTAGATTCTGTTCCAAGCTCTGACCACAGGTCCCCCACTGAAGGGAGGGAGAGGTGTCATCTTTTTTCACATTAGGATCATAAATGCCGTGCTAGGTCACGACGTCAGTGAGTTAATTTTTACGATCTTGTTGATTATAACCAGCGTAATTTGTCCTTGAGCTGTTCTCGTGAACAGTTTGTTTTGAAACACCTTTTTTTCTGATGGATGGAGAGAAGGAGGGGCGAGACAGAATAAATGTATAGCTAGGAATGACAGAGCAGTTCTCGACCCCGTGATTTTGGTTAACATAGATAAGGGGCGAGGAAAGGTAGTTTATTTAGACGCTTAGTTGGCGTTCGGAAATTCGTGCATAAGAGTAGAAAGCACGGGGTTTGAAGATTTTAGTAGTTAATGTTTCGCATTTTAAATTTTGTCTAGACCGTAAAATTGACCTTGATTTTGGCGCAAGGCCATGACAAGCATAAATTAATATTGCAGGCTGAGCTGAAGCGACTGCACCAATCAAATGTATGAATCTGGACGGAAGGTCGAGACATAGCTTTAGTATTTAAACCCGTGCAGAGCTTAGATAGAGGCCACATGTAGACAATCCATTTACGAGGTGGACGGCGATAGTCCTCAGCCAGATGAGAGACATAGAGACGCAGTTGAGCAGTCCATATTGTGAGGAGCGTGATGTTTTAAAGCTCCAGAGCCTAAGCTACTTGGTTTGATATGAACCCACAGCGTTTACATCCAGCGCTCTCACTCCCAGTGAGGGCCTAGTGGTGAGAGTTCATACTAATTTGTAATGATGAAAGTGAACCGTTCTACTTACTTTTGAAGACAGTTTCAGAGCTACCGCCAGACAACGCATGGTTGTACAAGCATTCTCCATGGCGTGTCTAGATGAAATGTCCATATCATAACATGTCTCATTGAATTAATAGAATTTAAACTGTTATATCCGTCGCCACGTGCGCGGATTCTATTTGGCATATAACTCATATGACCTGCAAGTAGTTAGAGTGAATAAGTTAGTCTTTATAGAAAGCTGTAGTTTCATTAGTTAGATTCAGTTGCCTTTGAATTGATATTTATATTTATAATTATATTTGTTACATTAATTCCTGTAATTAAACTGCCCTACAGTTCTGCTAAAAATCAAAGCAATTGATTTATTTAGTTTTTAGAGTGCAAGTATTTTTTTTTGTGTGTTCGTCGATTGTGGGAGCGGACCTCGAAAGAGTGTCAGTCGAATTCTCCCCATCTAACCCACATCGCGACAATTAATATCTTGTTTCTTATAATACACCATTTGGCTATTGATTGCATTACATTTGATAGGGAACATAGTTGCATAAATATGTTAGGTTAAGATTAGTAATTGGAATTTTTGCTTTGAATATACCTCTGTTGTCTTTTGTTTTGTATATTAATATTTTATGTAATATTATGGCCCGGACGGCCTGACAACATATATTCTTGTTATTTAATAATTTCTTGTGTGTTTGTGTCCGAGTGTGAGTTAACTGCCTCTCGTGCAGTCACTAAATCCCCAAGACCATAACTCTGCTCGTGACACTGGTCATGGGTGCAGGTGCCTGCTCTTGCTTCAGCAGTAAAATCTTAAGTAGAGACTAGATTCTGTTCCAAGCTCTGACCACAGGTCCCCCACTGAAGGGAGGGAGAGGTGTCATCTTTTTTCAGTAGCCAAGACAGTGGGTACAGGGGGGGAAATGTATTTTTGTCATGTTTTCATCAAGTACAGTCAGCATGGTCAATACGTGTAAGAGGGCATCACAATTTGTCAAATGTTTCACAGCTGGAGCGGACGTGAGTTGTTGCACTCAGTGATGTGGACAAAGCTACACTTTGTCCTGTACCCGTATACGTATGTGATTGTCTACCAATAAAAAACAACCAAAATGAGTCTTTATGCCATCACGTCATTTTCTCAGCCTAATGGCGTGTTAATCATTCGATGCACGAAAGCTATATCAGAATGGTAGGTCACATAATACTCAGATACTGAGATAGACTAAAGTATTTTAGTTTAATAATAATAATAATTACACTATGTTATATATTTAAAGAAAGAAAAAAAAATAAAGGAGAGTAATCAGAAGTTTTAAACTTTTTTTTTTTGGCCTCATTGATGTATACTGAAGAAAAGAAAAATGGTTCTAGACTCATATGAATGCTAGCTTGAAATTAAAATACTGTTGGTGGTCCTTGCAGATTGTGAATTAGGTAAATTTGGCCAAAACTGCACCCAGTCCTGCAATCCAAACTGCCATTCAGCGGAGAACGAAAAGATCAGTTCGCCGTGTCATCATGTGAATGGAACATGCCTTTTTGGATGCTATTCTGGCTTCAAAGGAAATCAATGCCAAACCCGTAAGTTATATGGGCACAAAATTCGGATATTCTGGAGAGTATCTGTAAGTCGGAAAGAGGTTGGGATGACGTGCTGTATAAATGATAAGAAAAGTTTCATAAATTATTTATATGTTGCAAGAATGATCATTGCAAGCTTTTTCATAACGAACGCAATATATTTTGCAGACGCTGTGTGTAATTTGACATAATTATGGTCGAAATGTGAGCACTGTTGTTTCTGTCTGAATGACGATCCTTGTTTTTTGTGCACTGGTCGATGTCCCTCTGGATGTGATCCAGATTTTCGTGGGGACACTTGTGATAAGCGTGAGTTAGCTGTCTCTCGCTTTTTAAATCACCCTGCACAATAATGGTAGTAAAAATCTTAAAGAAAACTCCTAGTTATCAGTTGGTTATGAAGACTATAATTTTATTCCGTTTCAATCTTTTAACTGACAATACAACCACTAACGCGAGACTCTGTATTTAATTTTAAAGGAATATTGTCTCTTTGTCACATTATGACATTCATTCATCTTGCTGCATTTACTGGACCTGCTTAGATACCAGTACTATTAAAAGAGGGATTACTTTTACACAGATCTAATATTCATCATGCACATCCTGAAGATTTTTTAGAAGTCTGCTTTGAACGCATTCGTACATTTTTCAAAACAGAAATTGATCTATGGTACTCCCCAATTTATTAATGACCAGAAAGTGTGGCACTGGATGTTAGTAACAAAAGAGATATGACTGGCCCCTGAAAGTGAAATTTATAATGCAAAATATAACCTATTCAGTTTGTTCATATTAATGACTAATTTTACCCTAACTCACTGTTTTTTTTTTTAAGCATCTCTGGAGTTCATATTGATGAAATATTACTTAAAAGTTTTTATATGCTTTATGTATGATCTGCGTTTCGTCCTAAGCAATATACATCATTTAACCAGGCAATCCCAAGTTTGTTTTGTTTCACTGTTATGCTTGCAGTCGTCTCTTAAAGGTGCTCACAATGGAATAATTCGGTATGATCTGGTGCACTAACAAAACAAATATTCTACCGACTTAGTATTGTTTAAGAGAGATGCTCGTCTTCTTCCAGGCCCAATGGCCAAAATTTAACAGCAGGTAGCTTTTTTTTTTTTTTTTGACAGGTGGTTATTTTGCGATGTAGTATGATGTGGTCATGGGTGCAGGTGCCTGCTCTTGCTTCTGCAGTAAAAATCTTAAGTAGAGACTAGATTCTGTTCCAAGCTCTGACCACAGGTCTCCAGGGGGGGGGGGGGGGGGGGAGATGTGTCATCTTTTCTCAATAGCAAAGGCAGCGGGCACCGGGAAAAAAAAGTGTGCATTTGTCATGCTTTCATCAAGTACAGTCAGCATGGTCAATACGGTTAAGAGGGCATCACAATTTGTTAAATGTTTCACAACTGGAGCGGACGTGAGTTGTTGCAGTCAGTGATGTGGACAAAGCTACACTTTGTCCTGTACCCCTATATGATTCTTTACCAATGTAAAACAACCAAAATGAGTCTTTATGTCATCACGTCATTATGTCAGCCTAATGGCATGTTAATCGTTTGATGTACGAACGCTATATCAGACCGGTCGGTTACGTAATGCTCCTAACGTAATATAGTTTATACATACTACAATGTGTTACATATTTATTTATTTTTTTAAATAAGGGAGAGTAATCAGAAATCTCAAACTTCTGGGGTTTTTTGAGGGTTTTTTTTTGGGCCACAGTGATGTCTACAGAAAAAATGAAAAATGATCCTTGACTCATATGAATGCTAACTTGAAATCAAAATACTGTTGATTTTCCTTGCAGCCTGTGAATTGGGTAAATTTGGCCACGACTGCGCCCAGTCCTGCAACCCAAACTGCCTTTCAGGGAAGAACGAAAACGTCAGTTCGTCGTGTCATCATGTGAATGGAACATGCCATTTCGGATGCCATTCTGGTTTCAAAGGAAGTCAGTGCCAAACCCGTAAGTTATATGGGCACAAAATTCGGATATTCTGGAGAGTATCTGTAAGTCGGAAAGAGGTTGGGGTGGCGTGCTATATAAATGATAAGAAAAGTTTTACAAATTATTCATACATTGCAAGCATGCTGGGTCAGAAAGCCTCCTTTCCAGGGCGAGACCATACTACAAAAGTGGAAATGAAGCAAAGCCAAGCAGAGATGCAAAGAAATAGGTCAGACATATATACTATGATCTGACGGCAAGCCAACACAAAGCAAGGGGGTCCAGCCTGAAAAGTTACATTTTGACGACGACTCCTCCACATCTCTCTCTCTCTCTCTCTCTCTCTCTCTCTCTCTCTCTCTCTCTCTCTCTCTCTCTCTCTCTCTCTCTCTCTCTCTCTCTCTCTCTCTCTCTCTCTCTCTCTCTCTCTCTCTCTCTCTCTCTCTCTCTCTCTCTCTCTCTCTCTCTCTCTCTCCACATACATGCAAATGCGTGCAGGCTGGGTTTGAACGTCCAGATTTCTCTAAAATATACGATGGCTTTCGTGAAAGGTTGCAGTCAATTTCTGCAACCTAGACTTATTGAGCAAGCCGATGAAAACTATGGCGTCTACCGACCAACATCATGGACCCGGCGATCTATCGATACAGGGATCAGTCGAATTGACCACTTCAAAAAGTGGTGGATAATTTACATAATCTTATGAAATAAATGAAATACACATGCAAATAAGACGTTCTTGTCTTATTAATTTGTTCTAATCAGCCTTTAGCTAAATATCAAAATGTACGTCAAACACTTTTGTTAAGACGGTTTGTCTTTTTATAGTGGTGGAACAATCGAGGAGTCAAACGGTGGTCAGGATCAAAGGCGTAGCAACGCTATTGAAAATCTTTCAGTAACATGGTTTCGGGAGGAATATTGTTGTTGTTGATGAGGCAGTGAATTATTATATTTATTTTGGTATTGTTTATTTTGCCAGGGAGGGAGGCACACACTGCAACAAAAATTACAGCAACCACCGCATCCATTATGTCTGTCATTCTTGCTGCTTTGATCATCATTGGACTCTTTGTGTGGAGGTATTTATGTAAAACTTTTATGATTAATTTTAATTACAATAATTGAGTAATTCTCATCCCTTGTTATGGGTATCATAGTACAGGAAGAAATGTAGCCAATGTAATGTTCAGACTGGTCACAACAGCATTATTCCTTACACGACGATAATACGAGGCACGACGGATCGAATCGGAGGGTACCTGTCATGATTCGGATGTTGTTAAAACTCGCGCAGAGAGTGAGTTGTTGTTGTCTTACCAGGGCCATGAGAAATTGGCTGGTGGCCTTGAACGGCCCTCGCGAATTATAGTTGGTGAGTAAATAAATGTAAAGTTAAACTGTTAGAGTCACGCTTGTCGGTTTTAATGTTCGTGATTAATAAGTAATGGAGTAGGGGTGAAACAAAGGTGGGGATAGTTGACATTGTTAAGTATGACTAGACAAGTTTTTGCACGTTAACTGGCTGGTAGAATAGTGCAGACGTATTACTACAATTAAAATGGTGGGAGGTTTCGACCAATGAGATAGCTGAACTAATTGGGCCAGCGGACTAGCACTGCTGGGTAGCCGGATAGTATAAAACATCGTATAACGTTCAGATTTAGTGAATACAGACGATCAGAAGCATCGTGTCGTGAAGTATCTCCGGTTGGCCAGTACCTGAACTGTGATTTGAAGACTAGAAGTCCTTGCTAACGGACTGACTGAGCTCTAGAAAGAAAGGTCTGAGTGGGCTGACCTTTGAAAGCCCACGCTGCGCTATTTTGATGTTCGCGCCTACCAGTAGGCGTGATTAATGGTAATATATCTTATTTGTTCAAGCATAATAGAAGATCAGAGATAGAGAGAGAACCACAGCCTCATAGGAAGTCTAAGGAAACCCCAGCTGGCACTCGACGACGATTGGCCTGTGTTATAGAATTATTTCCATAGTATGATTGAAGTAATATGGCACATTGTTGATGAATTGAATAAGGATTGTGCATATATATAAATAGTTTTTTGCAATTGCATAATTACCTACAAGCCGAAGTGTGCTTCTGTAGGCTTGGAAGTACTGGGCTCTCCTAACATTCAAGCCCATATGATTTAGGGAGAGTTTGCCTGGCGACTGGCCAGTGGCGACTCAACAGTCACTTTAAATTGATATCTAGTTTCGTATAATATACCTATTTGCTATTGATTGCAGTACATCCAATAAGGAACCATAATTACATGAATATCATAGATTAAGTTAGTAATTAGAATTTATTGCTTTGAATATACCTCTTTTGTCTTTTGTTTGTTTATTAATATTTATGTAAAACGTGGCCTGACCGGCCTGACATATATAGATACTCTAGTTGTTTAATACTTTTCTTGTGTGGTTGTGTCCGAGTGTGAGTTAGCTGCCTCTCGTGCAGTCGAATGCTCCCCAAGACCCTAACTCTGCTCGTGACAGTACCGCTGGTCAAATTGAGATATTGGCCATACCAGCTCTTACATTTTTTTATCTTTGTCCGCTTGTTTAACACACTCTGCATTAAGCTACTAATGCTCTTGTAAAAGTGTGTTTTGTGCATTTTGGGGGATGACGGGTTATTTTTCGAAGCATTTTGCTTGTTGCGGAACCTACTTCAAAGAGTGAGTAACATTGTGTTTGCCGCGACAGCATCTGGAAAACCACATATCAGTGTGTGGTGATTATCTCAACAAAAATTTAAGGTCATCTTTGAACGGGTTTACCTCAAATCTAACTTAACCAGATTGTCCGGAAATAATACAAAAGAATGTAAACAATTTAGATCATGCTTAGATACCGGGAAATTCTCTTGAGCATGCCGCTCTTTCAGTGGTTGTTTTACTAAAGCTAACTCTGTGTTCATGAAAAATGGCAGCCAAGCAGTGCAAGATCGCATGAAAATAAAAAGTGGTAATAGGTGTCCAGGAAAAAAGGTAGTAAGATGTGTTTCTGAGTATTGACACTGAGGAGGGGAAGGGTTTCGAGGAGCAAGAAATGGTCGAAAAGTAGGAGATATTGTACAATCGAAGGCATCCCAGGGCTAGATCTAGACATACGTGTCTCGAATGTCAGAGTGGCGATATCCCAGGCGTTACAGATCTGGGGCCATCAAAGTTGAAGAGTATGACTGTTTGAGAAGTGAAAGCTGAGAAATTCAGATTGAACTGCTGCCGTTACACCAGCTGACAGCCCAATGGGATGTTTATGTCACTGACGACGAAATCAAAATAAAAACGTAGGCAAGATCTAGACGATCAGATCTAGACTGGACCTAGGCATAAGCGAAATGACAATAATTATACTTTTTTCACTTTTTTAATGACAGCTTTTCCGTTTTCAATGCAGCCACCGTAGGAGATGACAATATTTTCGAAACATGCAGGTCTTGCAAGGCGTAGATCTAGATATGATAAATGCTCGAATCCTTTCATACTGCCGTCCTTTTATTGTTGTACTACATCCTGTCACACTAATGCCTGATAGCAAAACTGACTGATTTGTTTTGTAAAGTTAGGTGAACTTTTTTTATTCTCATGTTGTTGTATTACAAATCTAATTACTAATTAATTTAGGCATAACATTTTTAGGAAGGGGGGGGGGAGGAGAGGCTGTGAATCATTGTGCTATTGTTTTTGCTTTTACTTGTACACCTGCTGTGCACCAGTGTAGCCTATATCCCTGAGTAGACCTGCTTACTCACATATTACGGAACGTCCTGGTGAGTGAATTTGTGGCAGATGAAATAAAATAAGATAAATGAATTTTAAAAATTTAAAACAGCTCATTGTTGTGTGTTTAAATGAATTTGTTCGAAACACTCGTAAAAACCTGACACAATGTTGTTCCTTTAAATTTCCTGAGCAGTTCGATTGGTCTTCAGGGTGCCCCATGCCAGGAAGTATAACTCTGGATATACAAGGACTTTGTGTGCAATCTTATATTTTTCCATGTTATATCACTGAATAATAAATATGTATTTTAAATGTTTGGCCAGCATGCTAGCAGGTTTTGGAGGGTTTGCAGGGTCTGATTATAGCTGAAATTTCAACGCTGCTGACCTCAAAGGGCAATAACTTATACCGCCATACCTACTTAAAGAAATCTGTCAAAGGTTTTTGTTTATTTGAAAGTAAACGTTTTATAAGATACATAAACATGTAATCACCTCTATGGATACAAGATAATAAAACACCTGTTCATTTTTAATGCTGCTTTGTTTTAATAATTTCCGTATGTTTGTGTCCTGCAGAAAGCATTCACATTTCACAATCCTTTGACCAATTTCATCAGTAAATGCTAAAATTGCATGTAAAGTGAAAATAAATCCCGCCAGATTTCACACAGCTGGGTTAAATAGAACCTATCCGTCGCTATGCAGACATCCCTCATCTCCAATAGCGATGTTCTCAAAATTTTGATTCTGGGAACAAGTGCGGGTCCCGATCTTCAACCAACAGCTCGGTCAAATATTGCCACACTTTTATGAAACTGTGTCAGATGAATGGGGGAAAACCATCTCTGTCATTAGGTATCAATAAATTAATACTTCAAAATACCGAAAGTGTGCCTTCCGGGCCTAAGCGCCACGGTGTGTCACAAAATGAGTGAAAAATAGAATGGTCACAGTGGATACAATTTAGAAGTTTTTTGGAAAGAATGGAGAAGGTGCAATTAGAATGATAGAAAAGTAATAATGTTCATATCGTTTTGTTGTTGTTGTTGTAATAATGATCTGGCTGCATTGGGAATATTTGTCCCAGGATAGTCCACTAACTGTAAATGAGAAAATTGGATGTTGCATAATAAGATCAGCGTGTGATGGAGATGTTTCTAGGGTTGTGTATTCCTTGTCTCTCTATTCTTGCTGTAGCCATGTGTTATTTGTATCTATATACATATGATATATTAATGATCGACGCCTCCTGGTCGTGTTCATTTTGTCTTATGAAATTATTTTGGGATCGTTTGAAATTGAGCAATGCGGCACTGAAACAGACAGTTTTCGCTGAGGCGTAGCAAGAAATGCAGAATAGGATGAGGAGTACGATGAAAGGACACTGCAGCGCCGATAGAATTTACATTGATATTTTTAGCATTGGTTTTTTTGACATTTTTTTTTGTCTCCGTCGACTGAATTTTAATGAACATAATTTTGGTCACGCTAATATCACATGAGAGTACGCTTTTTTGGCAAAGGGTCACAACAGTTCACAGCAAAAAGTAAAAACCAGTAGGCCCTAGATTTGGGCAAAAGAATTTTTATCTTTTTGCCTTTTGTAGAAAAAGTGTTCTTTTTAAAAAAATTACATTCTTTGTAATGCTGAAGTAAAAGATGGACCATAGCTGTTGCACAATTAAATACTGGTCTCTTGCATGTGAAAATTAAAGTCCTGTCCTATTTTTCTCTTTTGTAGACGCAGAAAGCATACCGAGAGACCGGACCACCTGAATACTGAATCAGGTGAAAATGACCACACTCAGAGTCATCGCAGACAGTTACGGGAGAGCTCCATGGCATTCAAAGCCACCCAAAAATCTCAACCAGGCAGGGATGTCGTATCAGAGAAACCGCTCACACCAGGAAGTCACTCTTCCAGCTTCAGAAATCCTAGAGAAATGAAACGGAATAACAAAACAGAATCAATGACAGCTATGAAAGTGGATGGAGCCATGAATGTTAAGCCAGTCAAATCAATCTCCTCGTTTAGACTCAAAGCAACAGGTGTGAAAGCATGATATCAAACACAATAACGGGGTATGGTTTTCGTGATGAATCTTAGGGCTAACAATTTGTATTATACTACAATGACTTAAACTTTATTGCCCAGCAGGTGTTGGTTTATTTTGTCTTCCTGAAGATTCCTTAGTCCAATGCCATGCAGTAGCAACAATGTTCCCCGTGTTCCCCATGCCAAGCTTATGCACAATCACCGAAATGAAAAACTAAGATTTCACTGAATCGTTGAAATGCTTCGTTTTCATGTTGCAGAATCCATGCACATTTCATCAGAGCAAACTTTGGGAAATGTAATAGTATAACATTTTTTTTTCACCTCAAGTAACAAAATTTTAATGATAATACTTGAATTCTTCTCTAAACATAGTTATTGTGGCATGCAATGTGTCTTCTGTAGAATGTCACCCAAAAACTATCGAATCTAGACATTACACTGAAAACTGAATGTGTTTACCACTCGAATTTCAGTTTAAATTGTGCCATGATAGCATCATCATTAAAAAAAATAATACCATTCATAAGATTAAATGGAAACACCCACGTTCGGCCATGTTAAAATGTTAATTGAATAACCGAAAAAAATCTTTGATTTTAACAGTGAAGAAACGAAAGCTACAAAAATCACATGTGAAGGGAACTGGAGCAGATGCTTTCAAGGAAGCAGAAGGGGTATACTGCAATGTTCTTTCTCCAAGCTCAACTTCCATTGCTGTTTCAGAACTGGCCGCTTTCTTACTCTCTCACGACAACGAGTTCTTCACGAAGCAATTTAACGTGAGCCTTGTTGGTGTTGAGTTGAAGCTGTTTTAATTACATTGAATTAATTAATGGATTAAATTAATTGATAGTTTGTCCGGTCTGTGAAATTTGTACTCCTTTGTTCCTCCCCCACCCCCCCCCCTTGCCCCCTCTCCTCTCCCTCTTTCTCTCTCTCCTCGCACTCTCGCTCTCTCTCTCTCTCTCTCTCTCTCTCTCTCTCTTTCTCTCTTTCTCTCTGTCTTTCCATCTCTGTCTTTCCATCTCTCTCTCTCTCTCTCTCTCTCTCTCTCTCTCTCTTTCTCTCTCCCCTCGCTCTCTTCTATCTCGCACAGTCACACACGCACATACACATAACTACACGTACATCTAGAAATAGAAAAACAAAACCGTATAATGATATATCATGATAATTATCATTATCAGTCTAAACTTGTTCATCTTAACTTCAGTTGGTACAGATACAGTATTCACTTTGCCTGCTTTTTTTTTTCATCCCAGTTACCGATACAGCATTATCGTTATGGGGCAATTTTTTAAACAACTGTTTCACACAAAGCCACCAAACATTACAGTTCTTGATGTTCAGAGTATTAAGTGAAAATACCCGCACATCGTGTCAACAAACAATGAAAACTATCAATACTTGACTAGTAGTTATATTCAAGCTTGATTTGACTTTTGAGCAAGGTTCTAAATGACAACTGATGATTTCTTTCATTTTGATTGTCGAAATGAAGTTGGTACTAAATTCAGTTTAAGAATGTTTCAAAATGTTGGCAATATTTTTTTTCAGTCAACAGTCTTCAATGCATAATGTATTATTATAACAATCTTACTGTAATGGAGCTAGAGGGGGAAAGTGCAATCACCTAAAACTTCGCCGTTACGCGATCAAAAAAAATAATTATGAAATTTTGTGTAGTGCTTCAATTATAATCAGATGCCACAGCCATCTAAACTGAGAGTGACAAAATCTGAAACCTTTTTTTATCTGAGGTTATTTATCTAACGAGTTCATTTTACAACGCGATATCCAGTTATCTAGTCTTATGGATGTATCATTAAATGATTAACCAGTAGGCCCATCTGCACAGTCACATGTGCCTCACTAATGTTTTCCTTTAACACAGGCTATTCCAGTAAACAAGGATGCCACAACAGAGGTTGCCCTCAGTGCCGAGAATAAAATGAAAAATCGGTACAAGGATACCTGTGCATGTGAGTACCTGCACCTTTTTTCAGTTAATTTCATTTCCGGGGGAGGGGGGGGGGGTGATGAAAGAAAATTTGGTGCCCAAAGGGGCGATTGCCTGAAAAAGGTTGAGAACTACAGGTCTAGTCTAAATCAATCAGCAAAACTATTTGTCTGTGTTTTTTTCAAATTTATTTCGAGGCAGGTTAGACCATAAGCCATTATAATTCGAACTTAAGTACTATTGCACTCCGCCTTTTATTAGCACTTTTTTTGTTTAATGTACTGTATACTCGTATTATTTTGAATTCCCTGTCCCTTGGTCCATTCTTGGATCCATCCATCTCATCATCCCTTCACGTTTTCTCTCCAGATGACCATTCCCGTGTACGCCTGTGGCAGAATGAAGAAAAGAAACAAGAGGACTACATCAACGCGTGTTACATTGATGTAAGCGTGGTGTTCTAACTTTTGATTCACGGTTTTGAAAATGTTAAGCCGAATAATATCAATTTTGTGGGCCTTGAATATTGTTAGACATCCCTGACGTTCCAGGAGATACTACAATAATCTATTGTATCTAGAGCTTCCATTTTGCTCTACAGTAGTGTTTCTCAAAGTGGAGCGTGGACGTACTTTGGTGGGGCGTGGGGAAGTAGTATACTAACTTTGTCTGACCATGGTGGGGCGCACGATCCTTCTTCTTATTTTGGGGGGGCGGGGGGGGGGGGAGAATAGAAATTGGGCGTGGGTCAAAAAAGGTTTAGAAACACTGCTCTACAGGAAAATGAATGTTGTTTTTTTTTTGGTGGTTGTTGTTTACTTATTGTATTCTCTAGGAGACGAAAAGCAGCCACGGTCACAAAAGTATGTTTTTTTTACCTCTCTCAATATGAGGTACAGGAATTACATGAATAATGGAACTATACATTACGTAGTTTCATGATGATATTTTTCTGCATTATATGATGAATATTATCCATCTTCCTCATTTTTGCTTTTTATTTTTATTTTCACCAGGGCTACAAAGCAGATGAGAAATTTATAGCTTCCCAAGGTGAGACTTGATATCACCATCTTTGATTATGCCCATTCAAATAAAGTTCATCTTAGCTTAGTACTTTGCAATGTCCTTTTTTTTCCATCATTCATGACCCACTGACAAAGAAGAATCAGGATCAAATGTCACGTTCATATTTCTTTGTGCACAAAGATGATAATCTGTAGGCCTAATCTAAAGTCACTTAGTTTCCCTTAAAGGATTGCTTGCTATTCCCTGGACCCATGGAAACTCTAGTATGATCTTGTAGTGATAGCAAATTGAAACTTATAATAATGGTGAGTATTTTAATACAGAAACGATAAAGTCCTGCAGCAAATGTTTTTCCTCCTTGCTTTGATACCCTTGAATTATATAATTATTTGTCACAAAATTCATGTCTCCCATTTTCAGGCCCTACCCAGATAATCCTTGACGATTTCGTTCGCATGCTATGGGAACAAAGTGTGGAGAAAGTTGTGATGTTAACCAATCTGGAGGAAGGTGGAACAGTACGTTCTCGTTTTCCTGTTCCTCTTTGCACTCAGCATCATGAAATTGTGTCGGTTTTTGGTCAACAAATCAGGCCTACACGTGAATGGCAGTGCTTATATTATAGACACGAATTTTCAGTTGACATGTTGACTACAAGTTATATCATTTATGTCAAAAGATGGAATCACCTCCTATTTTTCTGATGAAATTAGTAAAACTTAACTTTGAACAATGATGCAATATCTCGTCCCCAATCCCTGCATTGAATGCAGTCATAATAATCAGTAGGGCAAATTCTCTAAATATTAAAATCTGTGTAATATAATGTTTACAGGTATTAAATGTTAAGCAGCGGTAATGAGGACTAATACTAGAGAGCCGCCGCAGTGTCGGCACTAGTATCGGTACCGGCACCAGGTTCTGGTGTTGGGTACCCAAGGTGAAGGTCAGTAGGCTACCTAAGGAGTCGACTCTGTTGTCGGAACCGTGCCCAGCACTAATCAGAAAGCCTAATCTAACGCTAGTTAGGTTGTTGTAGATTTAGAAGATTCACTAATCAAAATCACACGATCATAATAAAACACACACGCACACACTGACATACTCATAGATGCAGTGGTACCACAGCCCAAACAGGGCCTTCCATAACGGTAGTAATTAATTGTACTAGATGAGAACATAGCATCTGGGACAATACTTTCCTCAGAACTTTTTAGACATAATCCCTTACAGTTTCACTGTGTAGAGGGTTCAGTCAGGTTATCTTAAGTTTACGCTAATGGACCCATGAATCAAACAATGTTCTTAAAACTGTGGGTTCGCCCCGATCCCCTCTGTTAATCTAGGCTGACAGTTTGGTGACAGATATCTTAGGAAAGAAAGCTGCCAAAACAAAAATTATCATCATATCGAGCAATCCCAAGTTATGAAACGACTGATTAAAAAACTGTAAACAAAATGTTGTAGTAAAAGGATATAACTAGGAGAGGAACTAGGACCCATAGAATGGAATCAGTTGCTGCCTTTGATGGCACATGTCGCCTCATCTTCTATACTGTGTTCTATCCCCACCTACCACATTCCCACATTTCTCTCTCTCTCTCTCTATCTCCCTCTCTCACTCACTCTCTCTCTCTCTCTCTCGCTCTCTCTCTCTCTCTCTCTCTCGTCTAGATGGTTCTCTCCGTTTGACTTGTTCTCGCTCCCACTGACAGGTGAAGTGTGAGCGATACTGGCCAGAAGACAACGAAATGGACGTGGGTGAGATCAAAATCAAACTTACAACAACGCACGTGTTTGCTGACTACACCATCCGCAGGCTGAGACTCCAGAAAGTAAGGAATGACTCCTCAGCATATCAGCAATACTCAATAGTCTGTTCTTGCTGTGCCTGAAGTTTATATGCCTATACTGTGAGACAAATGTAATAGAAAAGCGGGGTGTAAGCATTCTGTCACATTGACATGGACCCTCCAGGAGAGAAAAAAATGTCTGTTTTAAAATGAAAATGAAATAGTCCTGTACAATGAATGTGATTCCTCTAAGATTTGTCTTGCAACGCAACTTTGACACTGTACTCAGGTAATAACAAATTTGAAGTCAAGAAACAACAACATTCACGGAATCTGATTATCATGTTTCTAAATAATTATAGTGTTTTGCTTTAAAACGTAGTAGCTATGCAACAGCATGCTGGCTTATGGATTCTTTTTCTTTTGGAGGAAACTACACGTAACACGTACATTTAATTTAGATATATCTGTGACCATTTAGTTTCGCGTATGTTTTAATGGAGTCAGTTTTATCCCAGTGACAAACAGTTTGCCACTAATTCAACAGGCAGGAGAACCGGCCAAAAAGGTCACTCATTTTCATTTTACCACCTGGCCGGACAAAGATGTGCCGTTAGCTCCTTGGGGTTTAGTGGACTTTGAGCAAAGAGTGGCCTCCTATCCTAGCAAAGCACCAATTGTGGTCCACTGCAGGTTTGGGATGATATCTCATACATTACAGTTAACATGCTGCATTTGTTGCCTATACTGTATGTTTTTGTACTTTACCATGGCAATAAACATGTCATTTGAAGCACATTAAAATGTTCAGTATCTTTTTCGTGCCTTCTCTATCGTACCTTATACAAATTTGCATGGTGGGATAAATGCACTGCGCCAGTTTTGCAAGCCAAAGCTCTTCTTCTTTTCCCTATGCCTGACAAATTATCAAAATCATGATTTGCTAATAAATATGGCTGTATGACTTGAAAACCTCCCCACCTCAAGAAGTAGCAAAACAAACATTAAAATTTGATAACTGAATGATTGTTGCTGGCTGACTTTCAGTGCTGGTGTGGGACGCACAGGAACTTTCATTGCTTTAAGAAACGCGATGAGGGAAGCCGAGGACACTGGCCGAATTGACTTCTTTGCTGCAGTGCAGAAACTGAGAGTGAATAGGGTGAAGATGGTTCAGACTGCTGTAAGTTTATTTTTCCACGTAATTCACAAGATAAGCACATATTCAGTGTTGTTAACTGATGACTGTGATTCAGCATTAATCTTGAACTGCGCCCATGAATTGAAACAATGGTCGAACTGCACTTTAATTGTTTTTGAGGAAACTGAGTTCAAACATTATTTATTTTCTTTGATTTAAATAGTATGCTAGGAGAACTGACGCGAAATAATCATTTTCTTTCGTCTCAAAGGGATTAGGGCTTTGTTTCTTAAAGGTATTCACTTTTAAAGTTAGCCCACTATTTTATGAATGGGCACGAAAAATAGAATATTGTCCAGCATGGTCCCGTGTGCCTGTATTACTATGCTTTGGTAACAGAGGTACATTATTATAATTATCATCTCTTTGTGTTATTTTGATAAAACATCATTATCTAGTGCTCATGTTGGGAGAGATTATCATAGCTGTTATAATTAATTGCCATTGTTTGCATTGTATTCAGGAACAGTACAAATTCCTACACAGAGCAGCACTGGTGGCCATGGTGTGTATGGGCACTACAGTCACAGCCCATGATGTGCAAGAGAGGATAGAAACACTGGAAAGAGTATCAGGGCCGGGACAAACCAATATGGAAAAAGAGTTCACCGTGGGTTCTGTTCTCTGTGAAACTCAAAACGAGTCATTAAAACTATTTAGTTTTAACTATTGATTGTTCAGCTATGTTTGGTATCTCTGTCTGGAATGAAATGTACATAATGCAAAGTGGCTTTAAATCAGGAGTAATTTATATTTTCCATCGTAAAAGTACCTACAGCATGCATCTGTTGCATAATATAAAATTAAAGGTTCTCTTTTAAATCAGTTCTAGTGTATGAAAAATTTAAACCATTGCGAACCACCGTCTATCTGTTATCTTTTGACATTCAGTAACAATGATGTGATTTCGATTTATTCACAGGAAATTTGTCACATGTGTGAACACTGTGAGGATGATAATACTGAGACAGATCCAGCGGATGAAAGTAACAATACATACTTCAACTACAGCAGAGATTTAACTCAAATACGCAAGAATCGCTTCAAGAATAATTTGCCAAGTAATATGTGATGATATTTCGAGATTTTAAATAAAAAAGAGAGTGCTCACTTCAATAAATGATAAAACCACCATTGCAGATCTCCCGTTTGCCTCATAACCACAGTAGAATCCTGTTCTTTTCCAGACATAAAAAGGCATTCAATACATTATTTGAGCAACATTATGTTATAAAGGAAGTAAGGCCTCCAACGTAATCATGAAAGGCTTTTTAACCATCGAGCCTTAAATTCTACAGAATATCATATTTTACACAGAAAGCAGAAACACGTAAAGTGTACGTGGGCATATGTTAAATGGTCTTGAAGTTCGCTATATTTTTTAATACTTTCCTTGATTTTGAGCCACAACTGAGCTGAACAGAAGAAAGTGGCATTCTGAGCCGAAAAAAAAAAGAGGCATTTCCCCCGAGTAGAATTAAAAAGTATAACAGAAATTTCGTTCTGAGCCTCAATTTACACATTCACGATAGAAACTCAGCTTCAGAATTCTCATCTATGTATTCCCTGTGTCAACGGGCCAACTAGTGAAATTAAATGGGTATAGTCGAGGAAAAAGAAACGCCTGGCAATAATATAAACAGGGACTTCTTGATTTTGCAGTGTGAATCGATTTCCTCAGAAATTAGCAGTTATTGAAATCCCATAAAGCTTCAAAGTGCATGTTATTTTGCAGTCTTTCCTAACCCATGGACACAATATTTTTTCATAAATGAAATTTGCTGAAATATTCAGTTCACACTATTTTATATACTGAAAGCAGTATATTCAATAGCGTTCAAACTGAAGATACTTTTAATCATGTAATAATCACAGCCATTTCACCAACTTTGAACTTCATGTTGTTTTACAGAGAATTCCTACAGGGTCCATCTGATGTGTGAGGATGAGGACATGGGAGATTACATCAATGCAGTATTTGTCCCGGTAGGACCTGACACTTATATCAGTCCCAGAAATTATCAATACAATAAGCAATATCCTTTCCTTTAGGCAACTTTGACAGGATAATTATCAATTTTGACATTAAGAAATAGCAAAGTAATATACTTGTATCGCCCTGAATGACCAAAAAAGAAAGAAAGAAAGAAAACCGTCCACCTCAGGCGATTTGCCTATTTCTATCAGTTTTAGTAGGAAATGCATTTTTTTCACTCGAGCACTATTTTCATTCAGCAAATAGGGATTAGTTTAACTGTATTACGGTATTTGGTTACTCAGATACTGTGTCAAGTTAGAAGTAGAATTATCGAATTTTTTAACTTACTGAAAATGATTGGCTTAAATTGCTCGAAAAATTATCAGTCCAGTTTAATTCCTGCCTTGACTGGTTCTACACAGACGGTGAATTCTTTGGCCTCTTCTGTTTATTAGTTTCTTCATATGTTTCACCGTGCAATATTATTTTCCATGAAAATTTTGCCATCAGTGATGTTACCTTCCTGATTCATGCCTATCAGGGGCATAGTCATGAACAGCTTGATCAATCATTTTAATTTACTTCTATGGTTGCAGAGCTTCTGCAAACATGATCAACAGATCCTGACAGAGTTGCCATTGCCCACGACTGTGGTCGACTTCTGGCAATTGGTTACACAATATAAAGTCTCACTCATCGTAGCTTTTGATGTTGACCCCAGAGAGAGAGATTCGGTAATAGCCAGATCATAGTGTGGAAGGAAAACGTCAAAAGGAAGAATAACAGATTAAAAATTTAGAGATTAACAACCTGATTATGAAAAAGAAAAATGTGTGTGCACCTATTGACCCTACCTCTTTTAAAATAGATTATCCATGTAATAGACCAGACATAATTTCTTTATGTAGCTAATTGTATGTCCTAAAGGATGTGTGCTGTGATTTTTGCAGTCAGAATGGATTCCATGTAGCAAAACAAAATGTAAATATTTTAACACAGTTAGTATTCTCTCATTCTGAGCAGTTACACTGGCCGCAGGAGATCAGTGTTGCTGCTAGCATCTCTGTGATATCTCTTAAATACGATTATACGTGTACAGTGTCAGGGTTAGAACTTGAATTACCGTGCTAGGTCACGCATTGTTTATTACATGGCATCATTGATTTTAGCCAGTGCAAACGTCCTTGAACTATTCCCGTGGACAGTTTGTTTTTGTAGCGCTTTTCTTAGAGATGGAAAGAAAGTGGGTCAGGATAGAACGAATGGATAAATTAACAGTGACGATGCAGTTTTCGACCCCGTGGTTTGGGTGTACTTTAACAGAGAAAGACGGGGCGAATAAGGAGTGAATAAATTCGTACATAAAACGTTTAGGGTGTAGAGACTTTGCGAACGGTTTTGATATAGTTTAGTGACTTTGTCTGTTACTATTAATAGAATCTATTGGCGCTGCGAGCGGAGCTCGAAGTGGATGCACCAATCAAATTTGAGCAGTCACGTGGATTTGCAGCAGAAGATAAGCGGGAACATCTTTATGCTACCTCACTTCCATGTAGAGTTTCCAGCTACGAAGGTCGTCGGCTAGAGGTTCAGCCAGAGAGAACCAACAGACTGTTAAGTCATGTCTATGTCCTGGATAGACAATGAAAATAATCCACAGCTATTTTCTCCAGTTCCCTGAAATCGTTTCAGGGAACCAATCGTAAGTGTCGTCACCATGATTCGAGATGATGTGAATCTGACCCTAATTTTCCAGTAGAAGTGCGACCAAAGGAATGCAAGACCATAAAGTTTTACTTGCAATTAAGATCTAGAATGAGTGACTGATATACACATTTGTAAATTGTAATTGATGTGTCTGGATGAGGCTGGGGATTGCCAGCCCATCCTAGAGCAGATCTAGATCTATTTTAACTACGTCAGTGTGTCTTGACGGTTTGATCCGTTATAAGTAATTAACTGAGTTAACATTGTCGTCTGAGACATAAGAATATTATTTGTGAGATAGTAGGCAGATCATATTTTTGAAGATAAATAATTACTAAGTAAACTGTGAATGAGTCAGAATGATATGGATTTTCTAATCTTGTAAGAATCTAGAGGAGACTTCTAGTTATGTATTATAGTATTTTCATTTGATGCTGCTGATGTTGTCTTTTTAATATGTAAAAGATAGACGAAATTGTTAGGAATTTTAAGTAATAAATTTGTGGCCCTACAAGGTCCTTGATATAACGTACTCGAAATTGTTATTAGTGTATGTGGCATGGTACGGCAGAGTAATTTCTAAAACCTCTCGATATTTATTAAAAATGCAGTCGAACACCTAAATTCCATAAGTTAGTAATCCCCATCTGTAACACCCTTCCTTGAACTCGTAACACTCGAGGACCCACCTCGTAACATACAGTGGGTCTTTGCAAACGAAGGGTGTAGCTATGCAGTAAAGTTTTTGCAATGACAAATTGAGCAGTCCTTCTTAGGCAAATCCTTCATCAATTCATAACTTCTAGTAGTGAAAAATTATTATATGGTCCAGACTGAAAATATTCTACCTGTCCTACAGACAATAGGAGACTACATGCCGACAGAAAAGGAGACGTCGGCCAAGTTTCAACACTTTGACATCCAAGCTGGGCCAGCTTGCCGTCAAAATCTGCTGGAGGAAAGACAACTTTTTATCGCTAGTGCCAACAAAACAAAATTGCGACAGAAGTCACACGCTGCTCATGTAAGTGCCTGACCATAAACATGTTGTGAGTTTATACCGACGTGGCTGATGTGAAAGGATTTGGATCATTACAACAATCTGCATTGTAATTACTGGAGGAACCACAATTACATTATATCACAAGACACCAACAGCAGCTAATGGTGATTCCAAACCAGTTCTTCCTTATCTGCTACACTTTCTCATAATAATAATAATTCACTGCTCATTAATAAATTGATTAACTCTGGAGTATATTTTACAAAAAGATTGAGAGAGAAAGTAGACCTAGCCCTGCCATAGAAAATAGGCATTGGGCCTTTCAGTTAGGCAGCTAAGCTATAAAATGATCATTATACAAAGGAATACTTTCTCTGTCATGATTCAACAGCTGGACGAACGACAGCAAGTGACACACCTCCAGTGCAGTACACTACATCATGACCCTGTCAAACTCTTAACCTTGGCTAGAGAAATCAGGTCACGCAGGCCTCCGGGTGATGGCAGAATTGTGTACATGTGCAGGTACATTAAATAGTTCTGAATAACTAAATAATTATAGTTCATCTCACCTGTCCCACACCTACAGAAATCAGCATGTTGAGAAAAATGTGTGTAAAATAATATATCACTGGGTTCACATATAGATCTAATTCCTCTCATTGCTCGTGTGTTCTGTGTAACATCATCAATTTTCTTTTAGATGTTTTGGTGTTTTTGTTGTTGTTGTTGTTGTTGCATCTCTATTCTTTCTTCTTTTTTAAAATTCCTTTGCTATCTTTCTTTTTTTTTTTTTTTCTTTGTTTTTTTAAGTGTAACATGTGAATTAGGGAGAAATTGCATGAAACTAAAGTGGGGTGAACTCCAGCTGGCTGCCAAGGTTATTCTTTCACACGGATCATTCTTTTCTGTATTTTAGGAATGGTGCTGACTTCAGTGGTCTCTTGTGTGTGGTGTTGCTGCTCCTGGACCGGATGGACAATGACCATCGTCTCACAGTACCTTTAGTGGTGGGCGCTGTCAAAACTATCAAACCTCAGGTCATTCCGACTCTGGTATGTAATCACCGAGCTTCCTGTTGACCTGAAAACACGGGGTCAACACCCTTCAATGTAAATGTCTTCAAGGGTATTAATTATGCACCAATATAAAGGTCTTCCTCAATGGCATTGATTATGCCCACCTATCTGAATGATGGAGAAACTATACTTTACCGACGCATTACAATCGTGGGTGTGGCAATACCGTTTAATTATTGTTTTGTTTCACATGACCCAAAAATTTTGATGTAAACCCCACGGTATCCCCTCCCTTCCCTCCGATTCACACGATGGCTAAGAAGGAGCACTCACAAAGCTTAGCTGTAATAAAAAAAAAAGAATAATTGAAACAGTTAAGAGAACAGAATATATTTATAATCTTGGACCTGCGATGGAAGACGAAATAAAATCTCAAATTTCGTTGAAGCACAAAGTTCTGAAGTCAAGTGAATGCAGCCTTGCGTAAATCCGGCAGTTTGAATTTGAACCTGGTTAACTTTCTAATGCCAGGGTTCCACTAATTACCCGGAACACCTTGCCAATTTAATAGTTAAAGTTCTATAATTAGACCACTTTCTAATTTATTAGTACATCTTGTTTCCTGATAGTATTAAAATTCATACTTTTGCTACACCCTATTCCCCATTTTAGATCAGTTTTATGGGTTACAGAATGTTTTGACAAGGCAGGGCAATCTTTATCTGGTCACCAGCGGATTAAGATGCTGTAACTTTCATGGTTCAGATCAAACGAACATCTGCATGTCTGTGCCAATTACACAGTAACTAGGCTTGAAAGAATGCAAAAGAAAAGAACAGGGAAAATAAAAAATAGTTATTTTAATTTCGTTTATTTAATTTTTGTTCTCAGAGCGAACTCTTTTGAAATTAACCTACATTGAAACCAAAGGGGTGTCCTTGACATTTTGAAGACAAATCAGAAATTTTAAGTTTTACTACTGGATTGCTTAACAATTTATGTTTCATTGTATTCCACTCACTGTGTTCATCAAATAGTCATAGTATTAAATTATAGTCTTCTCCTATATCCAGGCCCAGTACAGACTACTGTACCAAGTACTGAAGCTATATACTGACATCACCAGTATATACAATAACTAAGTCAACAGGACATCAGTGTAGCGGACTGCTTGCGCTGAGAATGCTGGTATGAGAATTAGCAGGGGTGATAGCAACTGCTTTACATGTTGTCCTAATCAAAACACAGAGCGTGATCTTCTTATTTTGCTTATTGGTTCGCATTTGAACAGCAAAATTTTATGCAAAATACATTCATGTATACAGAGTGACTGGACTTCGAGAGTGGATCTAGAGACATCTCTTATAGGAACGTGGCCAAATGACGTTCCCCATCTGGCAGCCCTCTTTTAGTCAATTCTTTAGTTCAGGAATCAAATAATGCTCAGCTTGTGTGTTTTACAAGCATTTCATGTAGCGTGTGTTTAACACAATAATCGTCGTTTAGTTCTCATTATTACTGAGAACTCAGATCACTTTAATTCATATATTATGTTAATGAGTCACTTAAACACCTTTTATTTCTGGACTGAATCACATCCTGCTCTTTATGTGTAAATCCTTTCCGGAGCTCCACGTGACTGCCGACACACCATGACCAGGATCTCCGTCAAGAAGTTGTACCATCCAATTGAGATCCCTGAACATCAAATGTCATCTTTTCTAAGCGAACTCTCTTGAGATCTTGATCTCACCATTTATATTTTCTGTAATTCCTTTAGTGCAATTGTATCCAGTGAACGTTTAAACAATCTGCAACGATTTCAAAACCAATCTGCTAGGATTGTCTTAAAGAAGAAAAAGAATGAACACATTACCCCTATACTTAGGCTATCAAACTGTACTGGCTTCCAGTTACCTTGCGAATCCAGTACAAAATAGCAGTTCTGTGTACAAAGGCATAAACAAAACTGCACCATCTTACCTTTCCACTTTGGCAGGGCCCTACTCACCACCTCGTTCTTTAAGATCAAGCGATCGGGGCCTTCTTAAGATTTTTAACTGCAAGTCAAAGAAACTAGGAAGCAGAGCATTTACACACTTTGGCACACACATCTAGAACTCGTTGCCAAAATCATTGCGAGAATCATCTACCGAGTCAAAATTCAAAACTTGTCTAAACACCCACCTTGTTAAAAAACACTTTCAATTGTGAAGTCTCATTCGCAATCCCTTTATTTTCTTAATTCATTACATTTTTGCTATTTTATTGTTTAATTTCTGCCTTATGTGCAAATGGTGTATGTATGTGTGTCTATGCACGTATGTCCAGCATACGTGTTATAGATATGTAGAGAGAGAGAGAGAGAGAGAGAGTGAGGGAGGGAGAGAGGGAGAGGGAGAGAGAGAGGTGGTGAGTTGCAGATGAAGGGAACAAGACTTTCTGTAGAGCGCCTAGAACAAAATTAATAGTTTCAATTAGGCGCTATATAAATGATCTTCATTATTATCATCTTATGTAGCATCTGCAAGCTACCCCGTTCTCTCCCCCGTTTTGCTTGTCATACTGGTGACTGAGCATGTGTTCACTTCTTTTTTTTCCTTTTATTGTTGACATTCGCCCAGCGTGTACTCAGTGACCTTACCTTCCCTTTCTTGTGAGTAGTTTTTGTCCTCGCTCGGTTGTTGTTGGGTGATTTGACCCTTTTTGTAAATATTAGTATATTCCTGAACATTCGATAATGTCGTAGATGTAGATGTTTACGCCAGATTTGGCCTTGAGTGATGTAACCTGGTGAAGTATTGATACGTGATTGGTTAGTTTGTGTGTTTCTGGGAGGGCAGAGGTTAGATTAATTTCGGGAGCTTTCTATAGAAATATCTATATATAGAGACCCATGGAAGTGGTAAAGTTTGGTGAGTAAGTGAGTTTTCAGCACTTGTGCGTTTCCTCGTGTGGCATGGGATATTTAGTTGTTAGGTGTTCGCTGGTGCCTTCCTAGTATTTTATTGTTCAGTATACAGTTATCAAACTTTAGTATTATTTAATCGATCGTCGGAAGTCGTGTTTACTTTTTCTACAGCTGTAATAGTTTCGTTTTCTAAAGGGTTGTAGTTAGATCAACTAACTCCCCCCTACTATAACGTGCTAGAACAACCTCAGCTGTTACATCTTATTTACTTTTAGACATTTTGGCCCGGGACCAAACCCAGCTATGGCCTGACGTGACCAATGAGTGTAATAGTGTAAAATTAATGATGCAAGTATGAAAGGGGAAAACTGCGTTTAAATTCGCTAAGATACTTAAAATCAACAAACTTGTACACAGAATCGATTTACTTATTTTTTCCCACATGCTTTCCATGAGCATAGCATTTCCTTTTTTCGTAATAATTTTTCTTTCCTCAAGCGAACATATTGCTACTTTAATTTTCTTTTATAATTTTAATTCAGAATTACATTTGTCTTTTTCAGCTAAATTCTGTTTTAGATACATGATGACACTGCTCCGCTTCTATGAAGAACCGTTACGTATACAATTTGCTTCCAGGAACAGCGACGACACGCTCATTTATCCCTTTTATGATTTTATTTATTACCTTATTTTTCCTATACTTGAAAAAAGATTCGCTTTTTTCATGAAGTGAAATGTATCCAAGGAGACGGACGTAGGTCAGTAGGCTGTTATCCTTCTGCTAACACTATTGAGAAAAACTGGACTAATTTCTCTTTTAAAAATAAAAAAATGTCTGTCCAAGCAGAATTGGAGGAAACTGGGAGGTTTTTGGAGGAGGAGATAAATTTGATTTCATTTGCACTTCATGTTTATTTTACTCATTCTGCTGCCGATTATGTTTATGTGAATTTCTTTTGGCTTGAAATTTAATTAAAAAATTATATTTATATACATCATTGGTTTCTTGTTTTAAGCACGATGTTATTCATTGCTGGGAAATGTTGTCTTGTAAAGGCAAATTTAGTTTTCTCAACATCACATGTATCTTTATCAGAAAAAAATAGGATAGCAGACACTGGACTGCTTTGCAGTCGCTATAACACAACAAAATGTAACCGTCAGTGAAGACCGAAACAGGTAATGTAAGAAACAGGATTAGCATGTGAGAAATGTAGCCTCGGGCATATGTACACATCTTCAAATAGACTCCACGCATATAACACACGATTCCTTTCAAACATGTATTTGCCCATTTATTCAAACTCACCCATTCAAAAAGATAAACACAGGGGTGGCGTTCCATGTGACCTCATGGCTATGTTGTTAGACACGGCTGTTTCCACATGTCGGTTTGCTGGCACAGATAACAACATTATTAATATACTTTGTAAATCTGAAATACATGTACCAGCAATGGGTAGATTTAACAAGTAGTGTACTGGTACACACTTCATGCGTTGCTTTTTTCTCAGTGAGATTATAGATTCACATATCATTTTCTCAGCTAAATTAAGAATGTTTGTCCTAGTGACACATTGCCTACGAGGAACTAGATCTGCGTAGACAACTTTAACATACCTGTTTACTTAATCGGTATCATGTGCCATTTGAATCAGTCTCTTGTAAAATTGAAGAAAACTGCCTTCCCTCATTGGTTTGATTCGTGGCACGCGTTGCCATACGACATGGTGACTAACTCGCAGCTACTGTATTAGCGAGTAGGCTAAGTAACCAAGTGTGATAGGTTAATAGCCACTCGGATATTCAGCACAACTCCGGCTGAAAAAACTCGAGCGAGATAAATTGAATATGTTCAACATTAGTCGTCAACAGCTCTCTATTTCATGTTCATTTGACATAATCACTGATAATAATTGCACTGGTGTCGAAGCGCCAGGCACTGAACTATCGCGCCATTTTCTTCACCTGGTTCTGTCATCTCGACTCACCAAACATGAGACCACAACACTGTCCTATTCGTGACCACTACATCAAAATAGAGTACCAACAAAATGACAAGCTAGTAGCAGCGACTATCTGGTAGCCAGCAGTCGCCGTGCAGTAGCGGCGAGTTCGTCCCCATTATGTGACGGGGGCTTTAGGGGTGTTTTAAATATATGAGATATATATCCACTGCCTTGAAATGCACACGGCCCCTTTCTGTTGCCATGATTTTATTAGATGTTGACAAATGGCTTAAAGCGACAGCGGATACCATATAAATTAAAATTAATGATGGATCGCCAAAGTTAATCAAATATCTTGCCTCTCTTGTCCTCTCCCCTGTCTCACTGCCTTTTCCTCAGAAATTCACCACTGGCAAATAATATGATAAATCAGAAACAGAAATTCTGTAGCAGGAGCGATTTTTATGAGAGTGTATGTGCGTGCGAGTGTATGTGTGTGTAGGCTTTGTGTATGAGTGAGTATGTGTGAGGGAGGAAGCATACAGTCTACTAGATCTACTGACTGTTAGTTCGTCCTTTACTCGTTTCTGCTGGCCCTCTCGTTGTTTGAGGTAGAAAAGGAAGGAGAAAAAAGTGGCCCTATGTTTAAGCCAGGTATTTTTAAGCAAGGCAGGAGGCAAAGTTGCTGATTCTGGATTTGTACATAAAAAAAAAAAAAAGTGATTCTCAGAAGAAGCTGACGCAGGCCTATTTCCTAAAAAAAAAAAAAAATTATTTATCTTTCTACCATTTTTGGACATAATTATCTCTGTATTTCTTACTTTTTGATTACCTTGTTGCCAATGAGGTAGTCTGATTCAGAGGGGAATAACTCTAGGTAAAACTAATGTTATCCACAAGCAAACATTATATCTACCTCTCATATATTAGTTTAACTGATTCAATATGTCTATAATAGCCACCCCCACCCCCACCCCGCCCCACCTCCAGTATTTTCGAACATTTCGGTATATTTCGGTATACTGAATAAAACAGAGTAGGGATAAATTAAATTTACTTTCGAAATGTTGCTGGGGCAGACGAGACGAAAAAGGTTGGGAAGCCCCTGATATAAATAATAACATGCAGCTTTTGAATGAGTCCTGCATAAGTAGACGTGGGCTGTGAAGAGCCTATGTCACCGAAAACACAAGCCAGGTCCACCGGAGACAGCCATATCAACCGCCCACACAATAGAAGATAGCGTATGTCAGTGTTATTCAACGAAGATTAAAGGTCACGGTCGCTGAGCAGAATTTTTTACGAAAACTGTTTACTTTCTAAAACTTTGAACTTTTCTTTCTTCATCTGCGTCCAAATAGATCTAGTGATGATACGTTAGAGCATGAAGGGTGCACAGACGTGCTATGCAATCTTAACAGTGCGTCTTTGTTTAGAATGGTCAACATCGGCTTTCTCGAAAAATGCTTTTGAATTTATTTGAAATTTTGCGTGAGCGCATAAATCATTCCACCTAAACTTGATGTCTTATTTGTTAGGCTGTAGCCTGATGCTGAGTTTGCTTCTTTTCAGTTTGTAAAAAAAATAATTGGACCCAATTATTAAAAAAAAAAAAAGCATTGCTACGACACTGAAATTTTTAATGTTCGAAATATAAAACTTGTGTTCACCTTGAATGGGAAAACATTGGTGAATACTCATCGAACAGTAGAGCTACCTCAAACCCCAAAGTATAATTACTTTTGAACATCGTTAATGTTAACAAGACCTAATGGATGCTGTAGAATGGAAGTTTTGAAGATGATTCCTATTGAAACAAATTAATGAGGTTCATGTTAGTCATTTAAACGTACGAACATTGTAATTTAGTGCATATCATTGCTATGTGTTAATTTCAAATCTCACAAATAACGGAGATGCTATCTCTGGAAAAAGGTGAGGCTGTAAATAAATCGGAAGTTTTAAACTTATTATTTCCTTAATAAACTCCAACAAAAAGGTCTTTCAAAATGTTTAACTTCAAATGTTCACTCCCTGGTCTAATCCGGTAACGACTGTGCCAAGGAAGAATAAAAGCATGTCAGGAAAAGGAATTGGTATGACCGACGCATCCATACGCATTATATTATGGAAGTGTCACTTTCATGTGTAAAGGTTTTCGCCACAGACTGTTTACTGTCACCAAAAAAAACAAAGTGCCTCATAAATGGTTATCACATCTATATATCTTATCTATTATAATAAGTGAAGACTTTGAAACTTTGTGCTCTATAGGTATAAAAACGGCTGGATGTAAAATCGTGAAATTTTCTGTGCTCAGACAGAACGAGTATTACTAGGTTTTTACGATATCTGACTGCAGATTAAATATTGCAACGAATTTCTAAAAATAAAAATAAATATAGTTCATTTAATTTCTCCTAGCGTGTTTTCATTCTTTTTCACCGCCCGATATTTTTCGTTCCGCCATATCGTTTCGCGATTTTTATAAATCTAGCAAAGTTGCCAAAGTTCAAGCGTTCAGTTTGGTGCGTAGTGTTCTGGTGGTGCGCATGAGTTCTGAAGCAAGACTGTAGTTTATTACTTTTATATGAGAGAGAGAGAGAGAGAAGGAGCACATCATTGTTTATTCCGGGCAATGCCCGGTAGGTCAATCCTGTATATATAATTGGGTAAAATTGGACGGTTGTACTCTATACCTGAAAAAGCTACCGAACGTAGAGCCATGAAAAAATTACTGAAAGTAGTTCAAAGACTGAGCAAGGTTTGTATCAATTCATTTTAAGGATGCAACAACCTTAAAAATTTAGAAAAATAGAAAATAAAATGGGCCATTCGAGGTTTTCCGATCCGTCATTTTTACAGCTCAGATAGGGCCGAGTGTAGTAAGATATTTTGGTAACTCGAAACTTTGGCCACCTAAGGCTCAGGGAGCGCATCACACCCAGGCTTCAAACTTTGCACAACAGCATTATTATCAATGCGAAATTAACATGGGCTATATTAGAAATTTTGAAATGTTCAGACTTCTACGTTTCATTTTTCATTGTTTCGGCATTATTTACATCTATTTCGAGTCATGGTTAGCTATTTTAAGGTTTCGTTATCACTTCCTGCGATGTGTTCACTATCAAACACACTAACCCGTGCGCAAATCATGCTATTGTACGGGACGCGCAGGGTGTCAACTCACAAAGGCAGTGCAGTAAGACTTAATTCAAAACAAACAAACAAAAATAAAATAAACAAATAGGAACAGGCAAGATGAAGCAGGTCCATAATAATCACCCAGAACTGAAACTAATATTCAAACCGTTCATCCCGGGCAGGGCCGGGAACCTCAGCTAGTAAGAAATATTTCGCAAATGAATTATCAAGAGATGATGAAGCGATCATGACCGGCATTTTGTTAATCGATTTTTTTTTATCTATCCGGAAAATACATTTGTTAACTCTGTTCCACTACAATTTACGTTTGCCATGATGAATAACTGGAACCATTACCCTGTCAAAATGTGACAAAAAGAAAAAGTTACATCATTACACGTATGCAAAGGGAATTGTGCGAAAATGTAACCTTTTTTTGCAGAACAAAAAAGCATGTACATAAAACTGTTTGGTCATAATTATGGTATGAAAATATGGAAAACCCAACGCCAGAGAGCTCTCAACTGGCACAAAGGGACGAGAGCCGTGTAAATTATTATAGCTATCGTCTTCCTTCACTGCATTTGTTAAGTATGTAGTCATTTGGATCACACTTCTGTCATCCTGCAGTCTTCAGGCTCGATCCACTCGTGTTTTTGAGTTACTTTGGTCTACATTTATGTTATCTGCACTAATAAACACGGCATTTAGAATAGGCCTGGTTTTGAAACATCCATCACACTGCAAACTAATATCGGCTTCTCTGCTATAGTTTAGAGGCACATCATAACAATCATAATAATGGAACCATTTAAATTTTTATTAACAGCTGATTATGAAACTGAGTTCTAATACATCACAATAATTGCTGTTTTAATATCATTTTATGTAATCTAAGATTATATTTGATTCCCATCTTAAGAGCTTTTACATGCGCGTTTTAATGGAGAAATTAAAATTTTTATCAAAAGTGCCACGAGTTCTTTGTCAGAACTTGATGCGACGTGGTTGGACTTGTACTTTTATAGTGACGCGTGACTGTATTGAAAATGCGCTTGACTTCACGTCATCAAAAATCTAGACTAATAATAAAGCGAATTTACGACATTGTAGACATGTGTAATCCCCTACATTTTCCTAAGTACTTTAGCAGTTGTAAAACGTTACATTCTATTTATACACTTCCAACTGACGCACTTTTTCAGGTCGTGGCGCATCAATAGTTTGTTATCTCTACTTAATTGCAAATACGATAGAGGTGTCCCTTGCCTAGATATTTCCTGGAACTTTCCACATTAGCCTGTTTAGTTTCAGTTTTCTTAATTATTTTCTCTTAAAGCAATTTAAAGCTACCCGATATAATACTCGTTTTAGTACCAGCCTGATCCCACGAGTTTTATTTCCATTGCTTTACTGCTTATTAACTAGGAGGTTCGATGAGTCCAAACTTCTTAATACAAGAGAAAGGGACAGACCAAGACTTCCCCATAGCTTCAATGAACGACTTTAGTTGTGTATGTATATGTAATATTTTTATACTCGGATCTGGGGAAATTACAGGAACACGATACGACACTTCTCGCGTGTTTAAGCGGCGAGGAGTTCAGAAGCAGACTATCCTGCTCCGTTTTTATAATGGGCTGGAGCCGGCCGTCAAGTCCGACAATGTTGCACGCTGCAGGGCTTGTTTTAAAATGAGATTTCTTTTCAATATTGATAATAATAGCGAAGTCGCGCTGCTTGCGTTGTCACGAGTGGCCTCGTCTTTATAGACTCGAAGCGTACGTTTCACGCTGTAGTAATCCGCCGTCACCAGGAAGTTGAATGTAGGATGAAAACGCTTGTACCAGAGTGAACGACATCACATTTGTAAGTGTTATTATTCTTGGCGTCAACGAACAGCACGGGCGTTCCGTAAGTCCTAGAATACCATAAAAATAAGTCAGACATTCTGTATACGTTAATATACCTGCCTGTCTATCTATCTATCTATCTATCTATCTATCTATCTATCTATCTATCTATCTATCTATCTATCTATCTATCTATCTATCTATCTATCTACATCCAAATACCTTCCTATCTATTAGCTGTCTGTCTATTTATTTATTTATCTATCCATGTATCTACACAGACCTATTTATCTATCTATCTATCTATCTATCTATCTATCTATCTATCTATCTATCTATCTATCTATCTATCTATCTATCTATCTATCTATCTATCTATCTATCTATCTATCTATCTATCTATCTATCTATCTATCTATCTATCTATCTATCTATCTATCTATCTATCTATCTATCTATCTATCTATCTATCTATCTATCTTCATTGTGCCTAACATTTATGACATTGCAAACCTTTGAAATTATCAATGTTCCATTTATTTCATCTGTCTAAAATCACCGGTTTTAGACGCACGCCATGTAGGCTCAATATTCTTGACAGCTTTTCAAACTGCCGGGAATGTATCCTGAAATATTTCATGACGAAATCAACACTTGTTCCTGCGCTTTCCACCGTTGCTGTTTCTCTTTGGAAGGGATTTGCATGTATTACTTTTATTCACAACTGTGATATATAATTTCACGCATGTGTCCACTTTTCATTGCTGAAAACTACGATTGTTGACATGATGAATATGAAGCAAATCGTTGCACCCGAGATACTGGATACCGAGACAGTTCAATTCGCCAAATTCCGTCCGTTGACTTGTGTGCGTATCATCCATGTCAACAATGCAACAATTATTCTCACCACACCTCTTCATAACCCAACGTAAAAGACTCGTACCACAGAGCTCTATGAGTAGTACTCACCGTGTTTATACGTGGGCAAGTTGTGGACATATTATAGTGAAAGAAGGAATGGTCCGTCTCGGTATTCTATGTCTCGGCTAAACTGGATACACTGCCTATGGGTCTAAAAATGGAAAAAGTAACTCGGGACGTTCAAGTGAGATTGTTTTGTTATAGCAGGAAATTCCTTGCAGTTTTGGACTGATACCGGGTGTTTCAAAAAATGTTTTCCAGCTTCAAATATTTATTCATGCAATATCGATTAAGATACATCTAAATATAATTCAAATTAAAGAAGAGAAATTTGTAATTATTTGAGTTATCGCCTATAAGTTGGCCATTCTGGGCCATACACCTAAGACACCAAGTTCAGCAGATTTGCGAACGACAAAATATAGTTCATTTGTGTGCCCCTTTCTTGAGACACTTTTTTTTAATATTATTTATTCTCTAGTGGTACATGATTTAAAAATATAGTAATATACTTAATGAGTATTTCATACTATGCCAAAGAGATTTGAAATATTTCCAATGATACTAAGCGATCAGACCAAGACAAGACATTAGGTAATGATGTTTTTCTTTTCTTGTGCTCTAGCAATCTGATTTTACAATGCCCTAGTAACTCTAAGATACTTAATAGTGGCTCGTTCTTCCATCTGAGCATCCTACGACTCCTTGCCAAAACATGCGTTCTTATTATCTCTACGCGGTTCACTGAATCAGTAGTATGCATCACTGGTTGAAGACAACACAGCATCCACTGCCGCCTCCCCCCCCCCCCTCCCCCCGAACAAAAAAAAGACATCCGACGCAATAACGAATTGAAAGAAATTGAATGGACTCTCCTCTTATCATATATGGACGGGCGTAATGTTGAACAAAACATTAATTTCACCATGAACACCTAGCTCAATCGCCTTTGGTGATCACTGCATATTTGACAGTGAAGGATGTAGCGATGTGTTACTATGCACTTATATACGCCTAGTCTTGGAGTCCAAAATAACACGAACGTTACACATGATGGACAGAGTGTGCAAGAAGGATGTGGTGTTTAAGGCTACGGATTCCCGAGAAAAGCAGCTATTGTCCTTTCGTTGCTGCTGTATTTGAAAAGAGATCATATTTATCCACACAGTTTGACCTTAATTGGCATTTTGTAGGTGGATTACGCCCCACTTTGGCACATTGATGCTTGTGCTTCCGACAGACCGCCAATGTGCGTGTGTGTGCGCGTGCGCTTGTGTGTTTGTGCGTGCGTGTCTGTGCGTGCGGGGGGAGTGGGGTATACTGTTCCTATCTAATTTCAACAGAGTTACTATGAATCTCTCATAAACGATTTTATATTGGCTCCCATAAAGTACTCGACAATTCATGAAGATAACTATAACTTTCAAAAATCTGCTGCACTGGTAGCAAGAGTACATACAACTGATTCCTGCTGCATCCCGTGCATGTGTCTGTAATTTGAAGGCAGGACTCAGCTGGTAGATTTGACACATTTGACATGAAGTTGGTTGAACCAAAGAATGTAGTCCTTGATTTAACGCTATGAATTGCTTGTACCCGCCATAGAATTGGGTCAAACAAAAACACTAACTGTCTGCTGAATGCTTGAGAAACATGATCCATTACAATCTTGCCGTGTTTCGTCGATCTTTGGTGGTCGCTACCCGCTTGAATGATTTGGGCCGTACTATCAACTTCCAATGTGCAGATTCCAGTGAGACAATCAGTGGACTATTGTCCAAACCCAGCTGTATTAGCTTAACCCTAGCGCACCGCAGTACTGCTATAGGATTAATGGAAAATAGGGATTGTCAGATCCAGTGTAGCAGACTCAGTGAAAAAAAATACCGCTTGAGTAAAAGAATATCATTATCAAGAGGGTATCTTTTGCACAAAAGTCAGTTACGAGAAAGTGTTTTGTTGCGTCAACTCCCATCTCATTGTCTGTTTTTGTAGCCTATGTGTATATTTCTCTGATCCCATTTGGGAAATTTGCCACAGTGCCATTGCAGCCCAGTTAAACTAGCGCAGACAAGTCATCGGCACGGTGCTGATGAGAAGGTCGGCTTTTTTTATAGGAGTTTTTGTTTGTTTTGATTTTTGGTGGGGTGGGGGTGGTAGGGATTCATTTTTCTTTAATTTTGGCCGGGCAGCGAACTTGTTAGGCCTGCTCTTCTCGACTTCCAACTGCTAAAATACCTTTAAAGTGAACAACTTGCATACGGGCCATACGAGTTTTTCGTCCTTATCCGAGAGGACTACTTACCATAGGATCTGGGACAGGAAAATATATGTATGTGAAAAATTTCAAATTTCCAACATGCCTGCACCGACCGGAAATCGAACCTGGTACTTACGGAATGAGAAGAGGACATCTTGCCTCCATAACAACGTGGTCCATAATTATCTACGTGCTCATTTTATTCCGAATATGATTTTTTAAAACCCTTTCCATAATTATATAGACTTTTAGTCTGACTGGTTTTATCATTTAAAAAAATCGTTATTTAAAACTCCCTGGACATGTTGCTTTTGATTAAATTCTTGCCTTTCTGTTTTGAATATTATTTGTTCCATATCTTACTTGTAATTAGTTTGTTGCTTTCCTGGTTTTCCCGCCACGAAAATTGTGAACGCCATAAAATTAGATCCTACATGTGAAACCCAGTTTCATGTGAGTGCAAGCATGTCGTCATGGGACGTGCCACGTAATAATTATGTTACATATTAATAAGAGACATTTTTCAAACCATGCCTGGGAAAAAAATTAATGGTCGTGTTGTAAAAGGTAGTAATTACATTAACAGTTTGGTTAGCTTTATCTTCCTTGCGTGACTATGTGACCTAGCGACCATTTTGGAAAAGACCACATGTTTACAACTCCCCATCAGTTACCAAGATTAGGTCCCATCAGTTACTTAAACTAATTGCCCCAGTGTGTTTAAAAGTAAAATGTGATTTTTATGCTTTTTCTGTGTGCTCAAATGCATTTTTTGAATGTAGGAAAAAATTGTTCACTAATCCTGTTGGTTTGGTTTCACAAATTTTGCAGTTTCATTTTGCTGTGTAAAAACATGCTATTTTTTCTGTCCCATCAGTTACCAACTAAAGTGAAAGTAATTGAATGGACTCATCTTAATTTTTATTGTTTATAACATATTTTTAGCATTTCTGTACCACTTTACTGGAAGACTGATCAATCCATTTTGAAATAAGAGGTCGGTTATTTATTTAGTGGTCTTTTCTTTCTTAAAAAAAGTATTGTCTGAACGTTCCGTCAGTTACCATGGAATGTCCCTCATAGCGTTTCACCAGTTTTGGGTCAAATAGTAATAATAATAATAATAATAAATTACATTTATATAGCGCATTTCCAATAAATGCTCAATGCGCTTTACAAGTAATAAAAACTCATTCCTCTCTCTCCCACACCCCCTCTCCCCAACCCCTTCTCTCTCTATTCCCATCACATTCTCACTCCTTCTATCACATGCTCTCTCCCCCCAGGTAAGTCAAGAAAAATAAGCCTGCCGGAACAAAAAATGCTTTAGCTGCCTTTTGAACCTTACTAATGATTTTGTTTGTCTCAGTTCCATAGGTAACTTGTTCCACATTAAGGGGCCAAGATATATGAATGATCGTTCACCATAACATCTGTATGATTTCACAGGTGTCACTAGCATGGTGGAATCTGTGGAGGATCTTAAACTTCTGTCTGGTATATACAGTTTTATCAAATCTTGTAAATAAGAAGGAGCCAAGTCATTCAGACATTTGAAACACAGGAAGCAGATTTTAAAAATTATCCTTTGCTTCACGGGGAGCCAATGCAATTCTTTCGGGAGTGGTGTGATATGATCTCGTTTTTTGGATTTGGTTATCAGCCTGGCAGCATTATTTTGGATTACCTGTAGACGATTCAAAAATTTTGTATGAATACCCGCCAAAAGTGAATTGCAGTAGTCCAGTCTAGACAAGATAAGGGATGTACCTAATGTTTTTGTGGTCTCTTCATTTAGATACTTTCGGACAAGGCGTATTCTTCTCAACTGAAAATTTAAGGATTTAGACAGAGATTCTACACCTGAACCCATTGACAAATGGTGATCAATAAACACACCCAAATTCTTTACAACTTCTTTGCATGAGTCTTTATGGAACGAGATGATAAGGTTCCGCAGATCTGGGGCGCATCCAATTTTATGTAGTATCAAATACAGTCCTGATCTGCTGACTGTGTCAATAGTCTTTGTGAGGTCTACAAAGCCATGTGAAGAAGGAGATGTCGTTCCCGGCACTTTTCCTGTAGTTGGCGAAGAGAAAATATCATGTCCATTGTTAAGCGACTTGATCTGAAGCCGCACTGGCTCTCTGGCAAGATGCGATCAGCTAATTTCTGCAGGCGCCTTAGGAGGATCCGCGCAAATGTTTTCCCCGTTATACTTAGGAGTGATATGCCTCTGTAGTTGTTGCAATCTCCTTTGACACCTTTGTTCTTGTACAGGGTTATTATGTTGGCATCTCTCATGTCGTGTGGTATTTCCCTCTGTCTCCAGCAGACAATCAAGAGCTTGTACAGGTACGGAAGGACGAGCTCTTTGTTCTCTTTCAGTATTTCAGCTGGTATTTGGTCTTTTACAGGAGACTTTCCTCCCTGTAGATGGTCGATTGCCCGAATCAGTTCTTCTTTTGTTGGTTCCTAATCCAGTTGTGACATTTCTGCAAGTTGTGGAATTACTGCGTCAAGGCTGTCATCTACTGGACGATCCTGTGACTAGAGTCCAGAACAGTGTTCAACCCATCTGTCCATCTGCAAGGTCTTACCTATGATTGGGTGGCCTTCGGATGATTTGAGAGGTGCCGACTTGTTGATCTGTGGGCCGAGGGCAACTCTGATTTTCGCGTACATCCTCCTGATGTCGCCAGTGTCTGCAGCCTGTTGAATTTCCCTGCAGAGGTTTTTCCAATAGTTGTTGGCCTGTATTCTCGATTCTCTTTGAAGATTTGCTTTTGTTGCTCTCAACTGACTCTTTGTACATTCTGAAGGAATTAGACTATAATACACTGTAAATTCATATCCTTTAAATTACCTTTTTTTTTTTCTGTACAAATCAGTTTGGCCAGCACTAAGGAGAAACTTCTGACCGCCAGCTACGTCACGTAATAATATAACCTACTAATATTTGTTAGAAAACACATTTGACTTAACAAAGTTGAACAGAACAGCCTAATAAGCTTATAAATTACATTGTGAGGAAAACTGGTGTTGCCATTGGAAACACGGTGTAGTTAAAGCATTTGAATTGTATCTTTACTATCATTAATTCATTCATTCTTGACAGCTGATGTGCACAGATTTAACCAGGAAACTCAGGAAACAAGCGCAATGAACGTTATTTGCCTTTACACTTTGGCAGTATCTTTCGTATTAGCGGCTACCCTGTCTCCAGGTATACTATGCGCAGTGTTTGGTGCATGTTAAGTATTGTGTGAGTGAGTGAGTACGCATTTAAATGAGCGTATACATGTAC
The DNA here is from genome assembly GCA_963931925.1 of Onchidella celtica. Classification (NCBI taxonomy): domain Eukaryota; kingdom Metazoa; phylum Mollusca; class Gastropoda; order Systellommatophora; family Onchidiidae; genus Onchidella; species Onchidella celtica. The sequence continues at coordinate 13,153,684 of OZ007571.1, read as the reverse complement.
TTGTAATTGTGGCTGGATTAGTAACAGGTTAAATGAATGGTTTATAGGCAAACTATAGTAATGAAAATACATCATAGAGTGACTTCATGACATTAATGGAAGAGTGAATTGGGGACGGGGGGATGGCGTGGGGAGAGAAATAAAACTTTGTGTCTTATCTATTCAAGAATTCAAACAATTCCATTCCTCGACATCATAAAGACGTTAGTTTCTGCTGTTTAAATCAAATACATTGGTTCGGGAAGAACACACAATTTTCCATGGATTTCTGCTGGCCTGCACATTGATTTGTCCAGTCATATTAAATGGTATATAAGGGAATTGTAGATAGATTGTCGGTAGAAATGACATGATAATTGATAGCACATTATTGTACTTATTATGTCTGAAGTGTTCCGTTTATTGTGTTACTCGTTAAGTTTTGGCTCGAGATCCTCTACCAAATGATATTTTCAGACTGTGAGCCAGGTTGGTTTGGATCCTCATGTCAGTACAACTGTCACTGTGAAAGCAATTGTAAAGTCTGTGACGGGAATAGGCTGTGCCAAAGTTGTGACAGCATTGGAGAGTGTACCAGTGTTGACAGAAGCCCGGACTGTCCTGAAGACAACTGTGACCTAGATGGACAATGTATTAACGGAACTGCTTGTCGCAGGGGATGGTTTGGTCCTTCATGTCAGTATGGTAAGACATGTATTAAATTTTCATAAAGAAAAGACCAAGGGTTTGAGAAAGAGAATTCAAAATCCCTGTTAAGATAAATCAATTTCCTAGTTTTACAGGAAAGCCTAGTTTAGACAGGAGGAGTTTATTCACAGTCAAAGCAATACTGCTAGATACCGCAAAGTAAGATTAAATAGTGTTTTGAGGCTGTGTGTAAAGAAAGAGAATGTGGCAGTAAACATTATTGCACACACGTGCTTCTAGTTTTCCGGAGAACCTTCTTAATACAATGGGCACGCATGAGAAATGAGTAGTGTATGAATGGACGCCATGGACTCACCTTTTAAAATTTTAAAAAATTCACCCTAAAAAAACATATATAAAAAAATTCATCCCCTATTAACACATAAAAATTCAAAAAAAAGTTTTATCCCACAGTTTGAGAACCAGCAATGTTGCAATCCCTTTCTAGATCACCTTTTAAAACACATAAGCTTTTTCAAAAAAATAAACTCCCCTAAAACTCTCGAGTTTGAGAGAGTTTGAGAATCCCTTCTGCAGAAAATTCTGTTGATTGATTCACACATGAAAAGTTTTAAATACGTTTAATTCCCCTTCCTAATAAATTGTCCAATATTTGTTTTGATTCAGGTGTTAATTGCGTTTTACCAGATGGAACTTTATTTACATTAAAAACTTTATCAACTATAAGTTTATCAACAGCTTTTTGTCCTAAGTCAGTTGTTGTTTTCTTTGCAACATTTGATACAACTTCTTTTGCAACTTTGCTAGTAACAGCTGAAATTATCGAATAAAAAAAACCTGATCCATAATATTTATTACTTATTCCTCCATAAACATATTTTCTTTTGTTGTTTTTATTTATTACCAACATTTTATATAGCAATTTTTAACTGTAATTTTTTTTTTAACTCATTAGTGTTAATACTTTTTTGTCTATATAACTCATCTATAATACTTACAATTTCATTTACAACACCTGTATTTCCTGCTTCTTTACTAGCTATTAATAATGATACTCTCTGTATTAAAGCATCAGGATCTGACGGAAGAAATCCTGTTCCGGAATAAGTTAAACTTCTTTGATCATCATAAAATTGTTTATTTTCCCAAATCGGTTTTATGATATTCATGTATTTCTGTCCTCCACTAGATTTAGGTCTTGGATTATTGGGATCATTATTTTGTTTTATGGCATTAGTGGAAAATAAAATACGTGCATAATTGTATCTGTCTTCATCTAAAAAATTTTGAGGATCTCTACTGGTTATTAATTCCCACAAACCAGGTGTTCCTTCATATTTATCTTCTCCAATAATAATATCATCATCATCAACTTTTATTTCTTTATTTCCAATATAAAATGTATCATCTAAAGAATAAATTCCAAAAGTTTTATCCGCATTAGTTGTACCTAAGTATTTCTTTAAATAAGTTGCTGCTGTCGGACCAATTTGTTGTATTGGAGAAGAGGCAATTGCTTGTAATGAAGGTTCAATCATTTTCAATTGTTGACCTTGTTCTATAGCAAGTGGAATTTTTTGTATTTCTTTCTTAGTTTCTTCTGTTGCTTTTTGTGTACTTTCTGTGATAGGAGCAAATACTTTGGAAAATTCTCTTTTCATTTCAATATCTCCTACTCTTTTGCTTAAGTTACTTAACTGAATATTTTTTTTGGTTTGTAAAAATTCATTAACAATAGCTTCACGTTTTGAAGGATCTTCAATATTTTAAAAAGACATTTTAATGGAATAAAAATCAAACCAGTTTTTTTATTTTTTTTCAATGGATCATCTATATTTAATTCAGGATCACTTACTTTCTTATTTTTTATTCATTTTTCATTTCTCTAAATGTTTTTTCTTCATCTAAAATAAGTTTGAATTCTTTATCTGAAATTTTTCCATCTTCAAGAGCATTAGAAATATAAGTTTGAATTGTATTAAGTTTTGATTCCAATAAAAATAAGATTTTCTGATGTTTATCAGCTTTATGTTGTAATTTTTTATTTATGTATCTTAAAACTATACTTAATAAACCTGTACTTATTGAAAGACCTTCTATAATAATAGCCACAGGAATGTTAACCACTGTAGATAAAAGTATTACTCCTGTTGTTCCCATTCCAATGGCTATAGTTTTTAAAGTTACATCAGTCCCGTCAATTATATTTAAAGCTTTTGAATATTTCTTAACTGTTATTCTTTTGTTTTCTTTAGTTCTTTCAAAAGACTTTTGAATATCAAGAATTTTTGTCATTCTATAATCTGAAGCTTCCATTTTTATAGTAAATTTTTTGATATTTTGGTTACACCAAAACAATTCTTGGTTATAAAATCATATTTAAAAACGGAATACCTTTAACCAAATCGCTCAAAAAACCTTCACCATTATAAACTTGTCCTTCTCGTTTTAAATACAGTCCATCTCCTTGAAACTCATTACCGCTTCCTTTTACAGTTCCTAAATATAAACCTTTTCCATCAGTTTCAATTTGACAGAGACATCCACCTTTTTGTAAATACAATCCGTCCCCCAATAATTTTTGAACACCACTACTTGCTAAACCCGTAAGCCCGCCTATTCCTATGGCTTTTGCTACTGATGGAACCACTTTAGATAACAATGGGAGTGCCATTCTAGCAAGAGTAGCCAGAAACCCTCCTTCAATTTTCATGTTATATTTTATTTGTCTTCTACTTAGAATAATATCAGCTCCTTTATTTTGATTAAATGATTTTTTCAATTTAGTTATTTGTCTTTGTGTTAATGCTAAAACATCATTTCCCGGTTCTGCAGTAATTCTAATAGTAACAGGAAGATTCTCTTTCATAGCTCTTTGAATTTTTTCTTTCTGATTATCAGAAATATTTAATTGAACTTTTTCATACGACATTTTTAAGAGAATAAATTTTACGTGTTCAACTTCGCGTTACGTTCAACTTTACGTTACGTTAAAACTTGGTTCGTTGTAATTCCTTTTCATAAAAAGAACCAATAATTTCTTCATCATCTAAATCTTTTATTTTGTAAGTAATTGGATATGTATATAAAATTTTATCTATTGTAAATATTTCTTTTGTCCATTTTGGTGTGTAACCTTTCTCAAAAAATGTTTTCTTCTTTGTAATTCTAACTCTATCACCTAATTTAAATTTAGGCTGCGATGCCAACTGTTTCTTTGTATATAAATTTCTATACACGGTTATTTCATTTTCTTGTTTACTTCCTTCAACAGGAGTCATTTTTATTGATGAATGATAGGTGTTATTATAATCATTTACCAAATCATCTAAAACATCTATATATTTCGTAACACCATTCGCCGTGAAATATTTAAACATTTTTTCTTTCATTGTTCGGTTCCATCTTTCCACTACAGAACTTTTCTCTTCATTCTCTGTGGAATGGATTTCTTTGAAAAGACTCTTAACATGTTTATTATAGAATTCACTTCCTTTATCAACCCATACTTTTTCTGGATGTCTGCTGATCGACGGAGTCGAAGCTCTCCTTAATATCGTTTTAAATCCTTCAGCAACTGTTCTATTGCTCATCCCTGGCCGATCGAGTTTTCACTCGTGACAGCAATGGCGAATATGGCAGTATTCTTTAATTGTTTAACGTCCCCATAAAGGCAATTGGAGACTGTCGGGGTATCTGGGAGGTAGCGGGATCTCAGTTGTTTCAGTCCCTGGCACTCCGCAAGTATGTGCTCGACTGTCTCCTGCGGGGACCCGCAGTGCCGGCATACTGGCCCACGGAGTGGGTTGAAACGGTTTAGATGTGCGTTCAACTGGACATGTCCCGTCCTCATACGCTGTATAATAGTCGCGTATTTACGCTCTAGTGTCAAAATCGGGTCTTTGATGTCTGGTTTGGTTTGGTTATGATACACCCTACGTCCTTTATCCGAGTTTGCCCATTGATATAGCCATTTCCTGCGTCCGTGAGCGCGGATTCTGGCTCGGGCTGCTGGGTAAGACATGGGGTGCTTTGGCTGTTCGCCCCTGGGCCCCTGTTTCGCTAGGCTATCTGCAGCCTCGTTGCCCCGGATTCCTATGTGAGCGGGGATCCAATGGAGGTGGACCTCGTCGCGACACCGTATCCGCTTATGTGCCTCGAGCTTGTGGTTGAGCGATTGGACGGCCATCAATGTGGCCCTTGAGTCTGTGAACACAACAATATCTTCTGGCGATACTGTTCCGTTTTCAAAGCCATTGAAAACCGTAGTCAGTGTCCTCCAAATCGCTGTCGCCTCAGCGTCGAAGTTGGAGCCATTCGCCCCACACGGCCCATAGATCTTTTCGGTGTCGGTGCCGTCAGGGTAGTAGATTATTGCTCCGTACCCCGCATTCGTAGTCGCCTGTACTGCCGAGCCGTCAGTATAAGCCTTAATCATATGTGCTGGGTACGAATCAATAGTTTCGCCAGCAGCCGTTTTCAGAATCGTGGGATTGACCTCCTTAGTCATGTTTGTGTCTAGAAGCGTGGTTTTGATCACTGGGGGTTTCAGGGAGGCGTGAGGTGGCTCTTTCGTCCATAACCGAAGGGGCATTCTCTCTTGTTCTAGCCCATACTCCTTAGTCGTTTGGCTTCGCCCAGGAACGACTTCTTCTGAATTATTCTCGGTGGCGGGTCGGTTTCGATCGCGTCCGGCTCCAGCCTTTTTAACCTCTCGTACTGCTGTGGTACGCTTCCTTCCCTTCTGGTTGCCAGTGGTTCCACATTGGTCATGATTTCGAGAGCATTCGTAGGAGTGGTTTTGAGGCAGCCTGTTATGAGTCTCATGGCGCTGTTCTGGACTCGGTCCAGCGCCGACAGCGTTCGGTCGCTGGCCATTGGTTGCAGTGGCAGACTATATTCTATGCCTGCTCGGACGTAGGCTAGATATAGCTGTCTGAGAATCTTCCCAGTGGCACCCCAGTTGGTACTAGCGAGCGTTTTCAACAGTGTTAATCGCCTCCTAGCCTCAGACTCAAGCTTGCTGACGTGCGTCTGCAAGTTGAGCCTGCTGTCAAGTTCAACTCCCAGGTATCGTGGTGCGCTTTCCCTTTTGAGTGTCTGGCCATTAATCTTTAGAGTGATGGTGGCTTTCTGGGCGTGTTTGCCGTTGGTGAAGAGTTGATAAACGGTCTTATCGACGTTTATCTCCATCTTCCACAATCGACAGTAGCAGGCAAGCGTCGCGAGGTCCCGGTTAAGGTCTCGCTGTAGCCATTGGACATGCTTTCCTGTCCTCCAGATTACCATATCATCGGCATACATCGCTTTTTCGCATCTTATGTATTGGGTAAGGTCGCCAGTGTAAGCTGCAAACAGCGTGCAGCTTAACGCTGAACCTTGCGGCAGGCCATTCTCCATGGTGAATTGGCTTGAGGTCTGTCCGTTCACTCTGGTACGGACTGTTCGATTGTGAAGGAAATCTTTTACCCATGCATACAAGTTTCCTTTGACCTCCGCCTTGAGTAATTTGAGTAGTAGCCCACCTTTACACACCTTATCGTACGCTTGTTTGAGATCGACGAATACGGCGATAGTATGCTCCCGCCTATGGAAACCATTATTGACCGCTTGGGTCAATCGGATAAGCTGGTCCATCGTCTGCCTGCCACTACGGAAGCCCGCCTGGTGTCTGTCTAGAAGACCGCGCTCTTCTAGATACCAGGTCAGCCGGTAGTTAACCATCCTCTCCCCTACTTTGCAGATGCAAGAGGTAAGGGATATTGGCCTGTAATGTGATGGTTCGGTACCATCTTTGTCTGATTTCGGGATAGCTGTCACCACTGCCTTTTTCCAGTTAATAGGGAGCTTTCCTTGATGCCACGTGCTATTTATTAAGGCTAGGAGCCATTTCTTTGCGGTGGGGCCCATCTGGAGCAACATCTCGTTAGAGATTTTGTCCGGGCCTGGCGCTTTACGATTTTTACACTTGCCAAGTGCTCTCTCCAGTTCCTCTAGGGTGAACTCAATGTTAAGACCCTCGTAATCGCTGTCTACCTGCGACTTTTCGATCTGACGCCTGACCTTACGGAGCCCCTTGTCCGTATTCGTAGCTTTGCCACTCTTATTTGTACTGGCAAAGTGTCGGTTAAGCATGATTGCACGCTTATGGTCTGTCACCGCGACCGTCCCATTTGCCCGTATCGGAGCGACATTCTTCACTCTTTGCCCCCGATTAAGGCGGTTCAGGACGGTCCACGCTCGGCCACCACTCGGGTCCACGTTCAGAGACTCGCACAGGTTTAACCACTTTGCCCTTTTGGTGCTTCTAGACAACAGCTTGACTTTGGCGGTCAATCTGTTATATTCGATTCTGGCCGCCGTGTTCGTTTTTGCTTTTCTTCTCGCCCTCTTACGCTGTCGGACCGCCTGTTCAAGTTCCTTTGACCAGGGCAAGCGATTTAGGGGCTGCAGTCCTCGCGGAATACTCCGCTTAGCAGCTGCGAGCACGGCCGTAGTCAATACGGCGTTGGCTTCGTCAATTGAACCCTGGTTGGGGTCCACCTCGTTCAGAGTTAAACCTAAAATCTCTCTGAACTCTTCCCATCTCCCTTGTTTATAATTCCAGTTTAAACGCTTCTCCTTCTTTTTAGCTGTTTCAGTCTGGATTTGTACGAGGAGAGGAAGGTGGTAGCTACCTGCGTCCTCGAGGACTGCGTAGCTGTGTCTGGTAACCAGGTCAGCAGATAGAAGCGTAATGTCGGGCCGACTGTCCACGCCGTTTGCTCGATGCAGGCAGGTGGGCGTGGAGTCGGCTGATTGTATCCGGACCAGGTTAGAACTTAGGAGGAGATCTTCGACGTTTCTTCCTGCAATGTTTGTCGATTCTGGGGCGTACCCCATTTCAGGGCTTCGTGCGTTGAAGTCTCCTCCGATGATAGTATTATTCAAGGTAGCCTCTGTCAGCCCTAGGTCGCAGGTGACCGTTGGGGGGTTATAGACATTCGTGATGGTAAAGGCCACGCCGTCCTTCCATACTCTAAGGGTGAGGGTATCAGTTTCACCTTTACTCGTCAGGGCGTGTTGCCTCACAGCCGCAATATCATTACGGACCAGTGTGGCAATGCCTCTGCACTTGGTACACGAGCAGGTGTATGTGATATACCCTGTGACGTGCGCGCCTCTCCCATTCAACAGAGTCTCTTGGAGGAGAGCTACATGTATATGTTTTGACTTGAGGAGCTTAGTTAGCTCCAAGACCTTCGGGCGAAGACCGCAGACGTTAAGCTGCAACATGTTAAGTGTCGCAGGGAGATCCCTCGCCGCTAGGGTCCCCTTCTTAGTTTTCACACACGCATTCACACTCGCATTCGGACACAGGTCACCAGTAACATACTTGCGTAGAGGGACCTGGCAACTACCATCCTCCCTACGGAGGATCTGTTTGGGTTCCTCAGCCCCACGTTTATTCTTGCCATATTGTACCATCATAATTAGTGGGTATTTGTTACTGCTTGGGCCCCTTTCAGACAAATGGAGGCTAATGACAGCCTGAACCGACTGATTCGTATCACGTCGTGACTAGAATCTCACTTTCTCATCCGCCAGCGTGCGGTCATTGTCTTGCTTAAGTCATTGTCACGTAGTGCTTGCGGCACGACCTATCGAAGAATCCATCTGATCAGTCCCCGGCCCTCAATCGGGGACTGCCACCACTGCGTTCTGCTAGGCAATTTGCTCCCTTCTGCCTACAGTAACGGAAAGCTCCCAGTGTTTAACGGCTTCGGGAAGGTCAGCCGTCAGCCCGTCCCTGTTAGCCAGCCCCCAGCTTGGGCTGCCCCGCTGCTACCACGTGGCGGTCGAGAAGAAATTCTCCCCGGGTCTCTCCAGACCTGGGATCGGGCTTATCCGGAGCCCTGAGGCTGCGGAATGGTCATAGGCGAAACGGTGATCATCTGCTAGTACCACTCGTTCGCGTGCACCTTGTACGAAGGACCCACCGAGACAGTACCAGTATTCGACTTGATAGTCGGTTTCCCGGAAGGAGTGCAACAGCAGGACCCTCGGAGCAGCGTCAGCAACTGTTAGTCCGCTTTTATTTTTTAAAGGAATCATCCAACCATATTTTGAGAAAACCTCAATAACAGCAAGAATGTATTTAAATCCTTTGTTTTGCTTAGAATAAGCAAACATGTCAACTAAATCAGCAGCCCATATTTTATCAATTCCATTAACTATCAGTCTTCTTTTCTTAAATTTTTTAATTACCCGTTTATGAAGTTCTTCTGCTAAATCACTCGTAAAGCGGACGAAGTCGGAGCTTTTTTTAAAATCAACGGAGTTGTAGCTTTTTTAAAAATCAACGGAGTTGTAGCTTTTTTTTTTTCGCCCATTCCAAAAGTTTTTTTCATTTTAATAATAGGTTCAACAATATTTCTATCTATTCTTTCTCTTAATGTTGGTTTTGAAATGGAGTCTAAAGACTGTATCATCTTATTATCACAAACTTCATTTCTGGTTTTTTTTATTCGATAATTTCAGCTGTTACTAGCAAAGTTGCAAAAGAAGTTGTATCAAATGTTGCAAAGAAAACAGCAACTGACTTAGGACAAAAAGCTGTTGATAAACTTATAGTTGATAAAGTTTTTAATGTAAATAAAGTTCCATCTGGTAAAACGCAATTAACACCTGAATCAAAACAAATATTGGACAATTTATTAGGAAGGGGAATTAAACGTATTTAAAACTTTTCATGTGTGAATCAATCAACAGAATTTTCTGCAGAAGGGATTCTCAAACTCTCTCAAACTCGGGAGTTTAAGGGAGTTTATTTTTTTGAAAAAGCTTATGTGTTTTAAAAGGTGATCTAGAAATGGATTGCAACATTGCTGGTTCTCAAACTGTGGGATAAAACTTTTTTTTGAATTTTTATGTGTTAATAGGGGATGAATTTTTTTATATATGTTTTTTTGGGGTGAATGTTTTAAAATTTTAAAAGGTGAGTCCATGGCGTCCATTCATACACTACTGAAATGCAGAGGGTTGCAAAACTTGAAAACTCCTGAACATAGTACCGCTGCTTTATATCAGTGATTTATTTGGATTCTTTTTTTTTTTTTCACAGATGATTAACCACAAACTCAATTCAGGGCACGGCAATAAATAACTAAATTAAATAAATAGATAATACCCTGATTTTATTGCGGGTCCTCTTTTTTTGAAGTAGAAGGACAACACACAGGGCCATTGTTTTGTACAGTATGCTTGACATTTGCTGAAGGTTTGGAGGATGTAACCCCAGGATCGTGTACAGCAGTGTTTCTCGATCTTTTTGTCCCACGCCCCACTTCAATTTAAAAAAAAAAAAATGTGTGTCGCGGATCGGGATTTTGGGGAATATAGATCAAGAGGTCCGCTTCCCAATCACACGAGCACAAAAAAAAAAAAACAATTAAACAACTTTCACTCTAAAAACTAAATAAATCAATTTGAGTAACAGACTGCAAAGTTTATATATCTAACAAATTCAAAGATAAAATATACAATAGATAACGAATACAATAGCAACTGAAAATGCTCAGCTAAGCTGAGGAGCAACTATGAAGTACTTAAGGCAATGTAATATGAAGTTATCTAAGTCACAATAAATTTACATTCAAAAGAATCCGCGCCCGAGGGCGACGGATCCTGTAAGGTTTAACGTTCTATCTCTCTTCATACTAAAACATATTTATATAGCGTCTCTGCCAGGAGCGCTCTGGTGTAGTTCACACGTGGTCGCGGGAAATGCATGTGGTCTGGCAGTAGGGCCTACTGGTCAACAGTCTACATGTATAGCTGGCTGTAAATTCAGCATGGAATTAAAATCTTTAGCTCACCATTCGGCCCTCACAATGTGAGGGCTGTTGATATTAGCGCTGTGGGTTTAATGCTCAGACAAGTAGGCTTGGGCTCAGGAGCGTAGATTTCTGACAATGCTCCATCACTGTACATATCAGCTCAATCGCTTCGTCTCTATGACTTCTCATCTGGCTGAGAGCTCGCCGTCCACCTCGTAAATGGATTGTCTACATGTGGCCCAGAACTAAGTTCTGTATGGCCTTAAATACTGGACTGCATCTGCAGCTTACCGTCTAATTCCTGGATTGTGATTGGTGCAACCACTTCTAGCTCAGCTGCCGAACTGAGTTATTTTAAGTAACAGCCCTACGCAACGACCTTGGGTCGACATCAAAGGTCGAATCACTCAAGACAATAAAATGTAATTTTATAGCAATAAATTCTTAACATGTTCAAAACCCCGAGCTTTTACTCTGGATCACGGATTTTCTGTACGTCAACCGACGTCTCAACAACATTTAATTCCTACTCACCCCTTCCCTCTCTACTAAACCTAGTTCAAAACACGAGATATAACAAGTGCTCAGTCATGCACACCTACGCTGTCCGTCTATCCTTCCCCACACCTTCTGTCTATCTATTATAAAAAAAACTGTTCAAAACAAATTGTTTACGAGACCAAGTTATGCTGGCTCGCACAATAATTACGTTTGTAAAAATTACTCACTGCTCTCTCACAAAAATTTACTCAGTGGAAACATTTATGAATCAAATCTGTTCTTGACAATGTGCGTCCATCATGATCAGACAAAGTTAGTAGACAAAAAGATTTTTAAATATTTATGTAATAATTCAGTATGTTTACATCCAAGTGATCAGTAAGTTCGATGTTTTGTAATTTGAGCTGAACAAGGAAACCACCAACACGGTGTAAACAAACAACACTTTGTCTATATATAATTAAGTTAAAACAACAGTTTTTCTATATAATTAAGTTAAAATACACTATGAAATTAAGATTTCCATGAAAAAAACCTACACCCTATTCTGAAGTCCCACGCTCCACCAAGATATTGCTATGCCCCTCCAGTGGGGCGTATGCCTCACCTTGAGAAACACTGGTGTACCGCCTACATTATATCCGGATAATATTGATATCTATTCTGAAATTTCAACAATTTCAAGACTAAAACTGTTTTTTTTAACCTCCACTTCGGTTATTACGCTATTATGATTCTCCACAACTTTCTTAGATACTCTCTGTTTAACAAACAAAAACAAACAAAAAACAAAAAAAAACAAAGATGAAAGAAAGTTAATTGGCATACATTTCCTTTCAATTTCATTTTCAATTTTACCAATAGTGTTGGTTCTGCACTATGGTTTTCCAAAGCAACCAGGTCAGGACATAGATTCAGTATTAAATAATAAATGGAAAGCACATGGCAGCTGCAAATTGGACCAATCCAAAGGCTTCACTCATTCATCGTGTCAGTAGTTTGCAAACTCGTAACTGTTTCACTAACTGGGTTAATATCTAGCACAATACATTCACCACTCAATTTCTAGAAGTTATTTAGCGTGGGATCTGTTTCCATACCTAACACCTGCAATATTCCTGGCTTATTTTCTTCCTCGTGCACGAAATTAATAGTTCACTTGTTGTATAAGACGGAACGGTGTGATAAAGGCATTAATATTTTTTTCTCTTTCATCATCACGGATATAACATTATGATTGAAAATTACAATACGTGAACGAGCTTCATTTGTACAGTTTACATTATACAGAAGAAGAAAAAGTTCTTTTTGTGTATGTGATAAGGTTTGCATTGAATGTAAAGTTTACACAGTGAGTCTTACTTTGTTGACACTGAAAGGGCATAATTTTGATCTGTTTAACTACTTCCAATTCTCATAAAAGGCTAGAGATTTGCTTTAATCTTACATGGCCCGATGTTCTTAGCTCTGTGTGCAATCAGTGAACAAAATAAACAACTTCATTTTTATTTTTTATTTGAAAGTAAATTAAATAAGTATAAAGTAAGAAAATTGAATGGATAATTGCTCACATATTGTATTCTGTGCGGATGGTACCTCGAATGGTTTGGGGGTCTTTTCATTTATTTATTATTCATTATTGCTTTCTCGTTAAACAACTAAAAAATCATTTTAATGGGCCGAGAGGAAACGGTTTTGATGCGTGGAGAAGTCGATAACTGTTATTATTTCCACCACTTCTCTGAACGGTATGTATTTATTGTACACTTTTGAGATATGTTTGCTGCAAGTAGTAACAATGTACATCTTGTGTTTTCCAATGATTAGTTGAGCTCATTCAGGACGCTAGCGGAGTGGTCAGAACTAACTCAGGAACCACTGTCACTGACGTCCTGTCAGATGGCAATAACAAAACCTGCCTGATGGACTCAACACTTCAGTTTGTAAATGTCACATGGTCAGAACTATATCCATTCACGTGGCTCAGATTACATGTCAACAGGGAAGGTAAGTTTTCACAATTGAAGGGGTCATTTCAACAGTGTGCCTATGTCACATTGAGTCACAAAAGAGAAAAAGGCCAAAAACCATTTCTTGGCATTTTGACTATTTTTATTCAAATAAAAAGAACAGTAAACATTGTTGGAGAAAGAGAAACCAATCTTCAAACAGGCTATACTGTAGTAATGAAATTAAAGGGGGAAAAGCTTGATTTTATATTTCGTTTCTGCAATAAGATACCTAAGTCCTCGTATGGACTTAGGTACGTTATTGCATTTTATTAAGGTTGCCAGAAAACATGTTCAAAATAAAATTCAACCAATCTAAACTCATTAATGCAAGTTAAAAAGCAAACAACGTTCGTTGCTTAAAATAATCTGATCCAAAACACAAAAAATCAGTCTGCCGGAAGCTATCCTTTGTTTTAAAGGGGAGAATATTATGGGATGGGCAATATCATGCCCAAGTCCAGTGAAATGAATGCAACAACGGTTCTAAGTCCCATACATCAAAAATACTAGTGAAAAGTAAGGCACAAAGTATATTTATACTGTTGGCTTGCTAGCTCCCATTTTTATCATTTCCAGACTCAGATTCAATGGTGAGTAAATCACACAGAATTTATTTTATACATAGTCATCACCCTCATCCTCCTCATTTACATTCCTACCGCGGAGTGGCAAGTTTTTAAAAACTGCTCTTTGTTCGTGGCCAATGAGACCCTTTTTAATGAGAGCCTCCAGGTCTTGCTTCTTGGCAGGTTTAATTCCCACAGGAGCAGTATACTTTTTTGGGACGTTTGCACTAATGTTGGCATTTCTTTTCAAGAACTTCAAAACTGTTATGAGTGTAACGGCACCAGATCTCATCAATGTGTCTTTTCTCAACCTCAGCATCCATTTCCTCATTCATTTCACAACTGGAACCGTAGGAAAACCACATAATGTCTTTGAATTTTAGTTGTTGTCCATCCGTACACTTGATGGTTGCTTTGATATTTTGATCTGCAAAAAGTTTGTAATTGAGGAAATCACTGTGCATTAGTTGAACAACCAGAAATGGACATAGGTGCAATATGACTCTGAGAGTGAAGCGACTTTTCAAGGTACACTCGCAAAATCAAAGCTACTGTCTTCAAACTGTTCTTGGACGATTTATCTCCACTTAATCTCTACGGTTATGACCAAATCTCATTTTTCGTCAAATGTGGACTTAGGCACACTGTTGAAATGACCCCTTCAATTAATGGTAGAAAATGAAAATAGTATTTTGTTTTCCTTCTCACCCGAGACACAGAGTACCGAGAGGGATTATTCATTCGTTCATTATATGTCCACAACTTGCGCACGTATAAACACTGTGAGTACTACTCTCAGAGCTCTGTAGTACTAGTCGTTTTCTTTCGGTTAAGAAGAGTGTGATGCGAATTGTTGCATTGTTGACATGGATGATACGCGCGCAAGTCGACAGACGGAATTTAGCGAATTGATCCGTCTTGCTTCCCACTGCTGTTAAGAAATGCATGAATGACAAAGTATAAGTGAATTGTCTTCTTCTGCAAGGTGGCAGACCTCATGCTTATGAACTGGAACATTTGCATCACTTCAAACTCTCGTGAAATACAGTCTTGGTACTGTTTTTGATAATACAGATTGTTTTCGTCTGAGAAAGTTTATATCGGTTCTTTGTTTTGCCATCTGACCTTCAACCTCCTGGTTCTGAAAAGATACAAGAAAAGCGGGAAAGCCAGTAGCAACAAGGCAAGGAAAATATAATGGGTTTTTTAAATTGTCCCTGGTCTATGTTAGTCCTATGGGGCAAGTCGAGGCGAGCATAATTATGACAAGTTCATCCCATCAAAAAGGTGTTGCTGGTGAAGGTGTCACATCAATTAAAGAGTTCCTAACTGTACATGTCTGCTAAAGGTGGCCATATTAGGCAAGCTCCGTTCGGGTCCTATCAACAACTGATTGAGATTAAGGGAAAGAGAGAGCGCGTTTTTAGTGCGGGGGGTGGGGGGGGGGTGGGAGATACCGAATGAGAAGGTACATGAAAGGTGCTTAAGCATGCTTTTGAATTTGGCGGTAACATTAGCAATGCACTCTAGCTAAATCTGCGCCATGTGTTAATATGGCGATTCTTATCTTATATTATCTTAAAGAAAGAGTGGACAAAGCTGTATCTCGTTACACCTCCCCCAACTATTTATTGGGCGTCTTTGGGTGTTAAAAAAAAAAATCCGGACGGCCTTCAGCAATTACTTTATTGATTAAACTTGAACAGTAACAATACACTTTAGGTATAATGTAACAATAATCGTATGTATTATTTGCTGGAACATAATTATGGGAAAGTCAAATTAGGAGTGTTTATAAACAGTTTCCTCATGGGGATGCCTGGTGTGCTAGGATTCTGGTTCCTGTCACCAGTCACAATCTGTAAAGTTTCACCCCAATGGGCAAGTGAGTGTGAGGTTTACAATGGTTGTGTAATATATGTAATACATTATCTTTTTATTCTCAAATTTCCTAACTTTCTAGACCGAGTACATCCAGTCCAAAAACATTTTACGTATCTGGAATTATGGATTTCGTGAAAAAAAAAGAGTCATTTTGATCGAACTCACACCAACATTCTGATACAGTATTTATGTCTTTATATTTCAGATTTGCTGCATAACATTACTGTACAGTTCAGCAACGGCACATCATCACCAACTGTTGAATGCCAGAATGCCGCCATCTCTGACACAACACTGGACATTCACTGTGACCTGAGGGTTACAATCTCTCAGGTTATCCTTACTGGAGAGGGAGTCAGGGCACTCTGTTCTCTCTACATTAGTGGAGGTAGATATAGCACTTAATTAAAAACATTATGTTTCAATATATAAAACAAGGTATAATTTACCCCCGGCGATGCTCAAGATAATCCCTGCGTCCGCTCTTTTCTATCATTGCCCCTCCCTCCTTCCGCCACCCTTTTCCCCCACGCCCATCCCGTTTCTTTCATTCTCTCCTTCTGCGATGACAAAGAAGACCTTTGATAGAACGCTGCAATTTTGCTGCTTTGAACTGGACCTTTGAAACGTGTGGAACGAAATTAATCTCCAGCCAAAAAACAGAGCAGGTTATGATAGATGCATGATAATGATATAAAATAATGATAAACAATCTTCATTGACCCTCATTTACAAAAAGAAAGAAAGAAAAAAGTTTCACTTAGATTTACTTGAGCTCTGCTCACATTTCAACCGGGCAACCCAAACTGGGTGAGATTTATGCCGCTTGCATAACCACTCACTTCGCCATCCTATCTGGTAGGGCCGCTCGTGATGAGGCTTTGTTTAGCCGTCGATTACTCTCGGAGATACTAATCAGACTTTTGTGAAGTGCAATAAGATTAACCTCTTCTGTCTGTCAAAGATCATGATCAACTCTCTCTCTCTTTCTCTCTCTCTCTCTCTTTCTCTCTCTCACTCATTCTCTCTCTTTCACTCTTTTTTCTCTTTCTCGTTCTCTCTCTCTCTCTCTCTCACGCACTCTCCCCTCTCCGACTAATATTTGTTTTCCCATCTTGAATTCTTACGATCAGCTTTAAAATTATTTTATCCTTATCCAGTTTAACGGTAATATTATACCACGACGATATAGCAAAGCTTCAGCATATCATCCTGCTCAAAATCCGACATACTGCCCTCCATGGTGAGCAGGGGCCAACAAAAATCTAGATGTGACATCAGTAAGTTAGCAATGTAGCTTTTACAGACAGAAGCGTACAGGTGACCAGCGGCGACAAGCCGATAAGTGTGGAGCCGCCAGTAAACAGAGAGAAAGCCGGTGTAGCAGGCAAGATTATAACCCCGCCAGACTATACCCGGGGTTAAACTGGTTTATACCCCGGGGTATAGGCCTACTTTGGGCTAGCCCAGACTATACCCCCCCCCACCCCTCCCTCACCCCAGTCTAGATTATACCCCCTATCCTTTTCTTTAAACAAGTTAATACCAGAGTTTATTTCAACTTTAGATTGAATTGTTCGTGATCACTGACATCAGGTATCATATTGAAGCATACATTCTTGACTCCTGTAAATTAAGATACATTTAAGAGGAAATAAACATGCACTAAAAAGCAATGATATACCAGAAGATTGAAAATCCATTCAAATTGATATGATTAGATTTTAACCCTAAGTTTACTTGTGTCCTTTGGTATTATTATTGATAGTTTTTTTTTCTTTTTTAGTTGTCCATGAGTTAAAAATGTTTTGTTAGGCACCTCTGCCATTTACTTCGTGGCAAGGTATGAAATAATTATGTCTCCTAAGTGTAAAGACATCTGACTTTTATTTTAATCTTTGAAAATCAGAAATGTGCTTGATATGTCAGAACAATTAGATCTACATACAAAGGTACAATGATGCAGAGAGAAAAGGCCGGGAAAGCCCACACAGAGAAAACAACAACAACAACATTTTAATAACCCAACTGACAGATGGTGCCATTCCATTATCCAGCACAAATTAAGTACTTCACATAAAACTAAATACATACTAAATTTTTTCACATGATGAACTTAAGCTGTCCAGATCCGCTTTAAACGTTACAGAATGCCAACCAGTAATATGCAATAATAACAATAAGAACACCAAATCATTTTATTTACACTTGAAAATAAAGAGAAATATCAATATCAGAACCATCACCACCATCATGGAATAACATAAAGATGAGAGGGAATAAAAAATAACCTGCGCATTATTCTAGGATCTATGGGCAGCAAGGTGTGTGTACCAACTACATGTCAAAAATGTGTTTGATCTTTTCAACTAGAACTGAACAGAAAGCTTTAGTAAAGTAACCTTGATAGTTGTGTAAACTGACTGATTAAATCCACTGAGACAACAGTGCATTGTAGAAAGTAATTATAGTATGTTACGGCAAAAATTCGATGGATCATATTGCGTTAACAACATTTCTTGTTAGTAAATTCTTTGATAGCTTATTTGTAGAAAGGTATACATTTCACGTAGCTCATGATTCAAGGCATTGGATTAGTTTGCAGGGCATTTGAAAGATTGCAGTTACGTGTTATAGTGAAAAAAAAGGCATATCACTTAAGGATGAAATAAAATTTTAAAAACTTAATGTGGTATCCTTGAATATACCGGGGTACAAAATAGACTAAGCCACTTTACCCCCCCCCCTCCGAGTGTAGTAGGCCAAATTATCCCCCCTCCCCCGCGCCAGACTACACCAGGAGTTAAAGGAAAGTCAAAATTGGGCAAAAAGAAAAAGTTGTATGTTGCGAAGCCCTGCGTGAGAAATAAAACCCAAACGATACAAAGCAAACAGAAGACAGAAAATACACAAAATTTTCGGCTTTCGCCTTTTTCAAGTGAAAAAAATTGGACAATAAAAGATTTCAACAGGAAACAGGTGACTTAACTGCGAGTTCTTGCTTCGTTAACAGCACCAAAGCACGTCCGTCCGCCAAAAGCATGGAAGCTCGAAGTGACGCATTTGTTAGTAACCAAGATGAAGGCGCCACAAATTGTCTCAGAGCACAAGACGGGGATGGCACGCAATGTCGGGAGTCGCAGTAAAGGAAAAGAAAAAGAAAAAGAGATTAAGAAAAAAGTACAATTTAAAATAAATAAATAAATAAATAAATGAAATTAAAAAATTTTAAAAATAAATAAATAAATAAAAACAAAAATAAGAAGAAGAAGAAGAAGAAGAAGAAGAACAATAAATAAATAATAATTGATATTGACAACAGTGGAATCATCGACTTGAGCCCCAGAATGTGAATGTCGTTGGATGTCTCATGGTCTGGTCGATTAAAATGGACAGAAACAGGCTTTCCATTTTGATTTTCAATGTCACGGAGGTGCTACCGAAACCGAGTATGAAGCTGACATCCCGTTTCACCAATGTATAACATATGACACCTGGCACAGCGGATAGCATACAACAGATTACGACTATGGCAAGTGAAGCTTTCCTTAATGCTGAACGTCGCCAATGGGCACTCGATGGAAGACGATTGAAAGACACGTGTGCATGTCTTACAACGAGAATTGCCACACGGTTTGGTACCGCAACGATCAGTGTGAACAAGCCTGCTCCGGACCAAATGTCTTTTAAGTTTTTGGATCGTCTATATACCAGCAGAGGAGGTGTTGCGTCAAGCATGTCATTGAGGCTCTGGTCAGCCCTCAAGATAGAAAGAGTTCTAATACTAGAAATCTTTCTATCTTGAGGCTAGAAATCTTTCTATGTTGAGGGCTGACCAGAGCCTCAATGCTAGAAATCTATCTTGAGGGCTGACCAGAGCCTCAATGACATGCTTGACGCAACACCTTCTCTGCTGGGGCTCAAGTCTTGTCACGCAGGCGCTGATGTACGCTTTGATACCGAACAACGTTTAATTTTCCAGCTCGGCACTATCACTCCCCATGGCATCAATGTCCAACACTGCCCTTGGTGATTCCACTGTTGTCAATATCAATATATTTATTTATTGTTCTTATTCTTCTTATTATCATTATTTTTATTTTTATTTATTTATTTATTTATTTATTTATTTTTATTTTATTTATTTATTTATTTATTTTTTTAAATTTTTTTTTTATTGTATTTTTTCTTAATCTCTTTCTTTTTCTTTTCCTTTACTGCGACTCCCGACATTGCGCACCATCCCCGTCTTGTGCTCTGAGGCACTATGTGGCGCCTTCATCTTGATTACCCATTTTGACTTTGCTTATAGCCCTGCTGCGACCCCACAGTTTTTCTGTGGTTTTTATTATATTTCGTCAGGCGTTAAAGGAGCCTAGCCTATTTTATGTCCGCAGGTATATTGTGGGCTAAGCCAGTTTATACGTAGGGTATACTTTAGGCTAGGCCAGACTATATCCCAATAGTCCAGGTTATACCCCCTATTTTTTTTAAATATTATATAAACAAGTAAAGACCACCGTTTATTTCAATTATAGTTCAATCCGTTTTTTATCACCGTCATCAGGGATCAGAGTAATACATACAATATGCATTCTTGACTTCCGAAAATCATAATAAAATTCAGAGGAAAAAACATGCATTAATATGTATTGATATACTATGAGTTGAATATCCATTTAAACTGATATGATTCAACTTTAACCCTCATTTCACTCACATTTTGACATGCTGTAGTTTTTTTGTAGTTGGTTGCCCACGAGTAAAACTTGCGTTGTATTGTTTGTTTGGCACTGACATACACTTAGTCTTAATGGATGAAATAATTAACAGACCCATAAAAAGTGAAATCATTTTAGCGGGGTTTTTTGTGTGCAAATACACAGTTGTTGAATCCCTTGGCAAGGGACGTGTCAAGCTTGGGAAAGTAAAGACGAACAAGGTTAGTTTTTTAAAATTTTATTTTATTTCATTCGCGAGTGACACACCCTTATTCACTATAACACATAACTTCAATATTTAAAATGCCTTGCAAACTAGTCCAATGTCTTAAACCATAAGGTACATGGAATGTACGTCTTCCTACAAAAATAAGCTTTCAAAATATTCACTAACAAGAAATACTGTTAATGTAACATGATCCTTCGAATTTTGCCTTAACTTGCTATAGATCTAATTACTTTTTACAATACACTACTGTTGTCTCAGTGGACTTACTCTGTCGTCTACACAACTATCAAGACTATTTCACTAAAGCTTTCTGTCCAGTTCTACTTGAATAGTTGAAAAGATTTAACACATTTTTTTTACATATAGTTGGCACACACACACACAGTGCTGCTTACAGATCCTAGAATGGTTTGCAGGCCTACACTGCCGATTTTACACTCCCTCTTATACCTTTGTATTTTTCCAAGATGATGGTAACAGTTGATTTAAATTTCAGCAGGTTATGATAGGGAGAGTTAGATGATCTGAACTGCACTGCTACCCTTTAAAAAACGAAGCTGACTCGAACTGTTGCAGAAATGAATGAAACAGGATCCGATGAACGATTAACATTAACTTTTAATAACTGTAGATGAACGCTGGATACCTCACAACTTACTTACGGGGAAGGAACGCAAAAACTTAAACTTGGTCTTGCACACACGCAGAATGACTGGATCGTGCCCACATGCGGAAAAACTGAATCTTGCACACACACTCGCTCGCTTGCCATCCTTTATATACCTATCCAGATAGAACGTTCACGAACGGGAACTCCAGAAACTACGGGATGCATGAAGGCCACCTAATCGCATTTAGACACGTCACAGAATTGCGTCACTCCATGGCCAACCTAGCGCAATTACTCCAACATGAATGATATAGTACATTCTCGACTGACCTACAATGAAACAATTACGCCATGTAACAAATTCCAAACTGGACAATGTACTGATTAAGACAGGACAGCAATCACAAACGAACAAGTATAACAAGTAACAAAACAATCAAACAGGCTCACACATTTATTATATATTAAGATTACGTTCAATTACGTACTATACATGGGTCAATTCAAATACCATACAATGGCCATTCTCCCCAACAGTCATCCTATCTCCGGTTCCACAACCGTACAGCCAATGCTTTACACTCTGAATGGCCAGACCCCTACTCGACCTAACATCAATCCCTGTATAAGTCGTACTACCGAACTATCATGTACATAACTTAACATCAACACCTGTACACTTCGTAGTACAATACTATCATGTACATAACTTGGAAATATAGCTAGCCCAATTCCCCGAACCAGACTGCCACTGCTGCTGGGCTGCCTGTCGGCCTTACGCCCTTGTCTGCACGGCTCCACAGCCTGTCCCCGGCCTGCCTCCGTTCACCGCGGGTGGCCTCACTGCCCGACCCCGGCACCTATAAGAATAACATCACATCTCCATAACATCATACACTTACTATCCACTTCACCACTCATTACGAACCATCACGCGTACATACACATTCCACAGTTCACTCACCACACAGCTGCGCCTCTCTTCTGTAACACACCTCCACCGTATTACACAGTACTCAGACTAGGCTAGGAATCCACACTCCTAACGTACAGATCTCGCTCTATGTTCACATCTATTAATACAGTAGCACATGACTTGCACACTCCTCGCATATAACTTATTTACATCATGGTCATCAGAAGAACATAGTACATCAATTATCAATCCTCATAGCTCAACCTACCAGTCATCACTGGAAAAAAACACTACAACAGTCTTCCGACTGCTCTCCTTATCTTCGCCCTCTGGGGCTCTCTCTTGCGTCCGTCTTCTTAGGACTCTCTGTGTGCTGTGACTTGTAAGTACACAGATCTCGCCTCGTCCAATCCCCAACACCACTCACAGTTCCCGTGATTTTGTTTCCCCGAGGTTTGCTGCATTCCCTGTGAGCTAATCTTCCTTAACTTTAACTCCCTTTCCTGCTCCCTATCTTTAGCACGCTCTACGCGCAGCTCCGCCTGCTGCTCCCTAATCCAGCTACGCAGCTCCTCTCCTTCAAGGCCAAGTTCGTTACTCAATTTCATGAGTTGCTGGAGCTCCGCCATTTCACGGATTTATGAGTATGGTATGCAGTGTCAAAAAGACTAACCTGTCGGTATGATTACTAACGACAATACGACGTGAGACCTGAGACTAACCCAAATATAAGCACAAGATGTATAGTACTATTTGTGAACACAAAAGAAAAGAATAAACAAAGAAGGGGAAATTCAGAAGAAGGACCACAAAAACATCAAGGAACAACGAACCAGACTAGGACAAAGGCTTCTAAAAAAAATTATAATGGGGAAAAAAATGCAACCTAACCACGCCGATTACACTACAAGGTACGAACAAGAACAGAGCCTGAAAAAAAGAACGTATCTACAGATAGGTGAGAAAAGGGGAACAAAAGAATACGTCTTCCTGCAAAAGCAGGCCGCATGCTGAAATTTATTAGGCGAATACTGAGTGGAGCCACTATGACTGCCATCCACGTTTGGCGCTATCCTACCTGCAGAACAATTAACGCTAATGTGATCTGCTCTTCCGCAGTTCCAACATTTCGCTGCCGTACACTCCCGTGAAAAATGACCTACGCGTCCGCAAGTCCAACACTTTGCTCCCTGTGCTCCGCAAGACCTGGGTCCCCGTGATCCATCGCGACCCGAACTAAAGTCCCTCTGCCGTCGATCATCGGCAAAGGTCACAAAACGCCCTCGGCCACTAGCGCGACCTCGACCTCCTGCTCGGTCAAACATACCGGCCACATACTCAGGTGATTGGCCATACCCCCTACGTGGGACCTGAGTTTGTCCATTAAAGCTGCCACGCGGACGCGACCTATCTTTGCTACGTCCTGTCGGCGACCCCTCAACAACGGCGATGTACCCACCATCCTGAACGTACGCCTTCGCCACTGGTTTGGAAGGATGTGCCGTACGGTATGCCTCCGCCAACTTTGACGCCTCCTGCACCGTCGCGGGTTCATTTTCTTTAAGAAAAGCCACCAAATCTCTATGAAACAATGCATAGAGCTGGTCAAGGATCATTAGGTCCTTCAATTTCGCAAAATCTGTGCCAACATGCGATAAGTCTAACCAGTTCGTGGAATACTCCGTCAATCTGGCAACGAAGGCAGCAAAATCCTCCCTAGTGTCCGCACGTGCTCGCCTAAACTTCTCCCGGAAATATTCCTCCGTACGCGCAAAACGCCGAAGCAACAAGGACTTCAGTTTATCATAATCATGTACGTCCTCGCGCTGCAATTCTTTAAAATAGGTCAACGCCCGACCCTGCCATAGAGATGCCAGGTACGTGGACCATAGTTTCTTGTTCTCTCCCCACTGCAGTTGTGCATTTAGTTCGAACCTATAAAGGAAGACATCGATATCGTCCTTCTGATCGTCGAACGTAGGCAGCTTGATCCGTACCCCACCTTTATTTTGTCCCTGCCGCTCAACAGTTTCCGTTGGCGCTTCCTTCTTGCTTTCCAATTCCGCAATTTTTACTCGCGCCTCTATCAGACAAGATCTGCTCCGGTATTCCCACTCTAGCGAAGATGCCAAATAACGCTTCCGCGACCGCCTCTGACGTTACAGTACGAAGAGGAACTGCCTCTGGCCATCTCGTAGCATTACAAATGATAGTTAGAAAAAATCGATTCCCCCTATCAGTAGCTGGGTGAATGGGGCCAACAAGATCAATCGAAACCTTTTTAAAAGGTTCCGAAACCGTGGGGATAGTCTGAAGAGAAGCCGGGGGTGTGCGACCCCTGTGAGTCGTCTTTTGGCACGCACTGCACGTCTTACAATATAGCCGGACATCTCTGTGTATTGACGGCCAATAAAAATTCTTCAGAACTCTTTCCTTAGTTCTAGCAATTCCCATATGACCCGCTAATGGGACATCATGAGCCAAACGCAATACTGTAGCGATCAATAACGCTGGCACAACCACCTGCTTTAGAATCGAAGCTACTGTCACGTATTTACGGAACAGAATGCCCCCCTGGACAAGAAAGGAAGATGAACCGTTCTTATACTTCCTCGTTTTCTCAGTTCGCGCCTCATCAAAACATGGACTCAATGATGGATCCTCACTTTGTAATCTCGCCAAGCGCTCTGGTGTGATATCAAGGTTGACCGACGGTGTCGCCAACGGTTTAATTTTTCCCTTATCAGATACCTGACGACGTGTCTCAACTGCGGCACAAAAGTCAATACCCTTAGACTGCGACCATGCCTGTACATGCTCTCTAGAAGGAGAAACCACATGGGACACATTACCAATAATGAGCTGAGCCCCTGGGAATAATCCAACGACGGCCTCAACTTCACCGCTAAGAAAAGGTGTATCAATCTCTATCTTTGCAATAGGTAACTTCTCAATGGCACCTGAAAACTGAATACAGGGAATAGTCTTACCTGTAAGCTGTGACTCGCGAATGCAATCTCTGTGCACTCCTACAACTGTAGATCCTGTATCACCCAATACTGACACCGGTCCGTCACCAACAAACCCTGGATAAACCCGAAGACCACCACCTGTGTGACATGAATTAATACATGTTACACGTCACACGGCGAGACATCGAAGAGAAGTAAAAACTAGCACACGAGGGGTCGCCGAGGGCGGCGGACAACATTGTCAGCCCGTAGGACGCTACACAACTCCCCAATTTAAGTTGAGCATTTTTCAACTATCTACATCATAGAGCGTCTACACTATGATAAAATAACAGACACCCATTACTCTCCCATCTCACAGTAGACATTGCTAATACTATGCATCAGTAATAACTAATATAAACTAGGTGCCTTCCCAACATCATAAATACAATACCATAACCAGATTATCCTTACAACACTAGTACCATGTCATCATAATAATAATTACAGTGCCATTACAAAGCCAACACAATACCATCACTGTGATAAAACAATGGTCAATGATACTGTTACAAGTTATACAATACCACCACTGTGATAAAACAATGGTTAATGATACTGTTACAGAACAAATATCATACCATCCCACTGTGGTGAAACGATGGCCATCGTATACATAATGCTTCGTGCACAAGCCATATCACATAGACCGTTGCTCATAACATGGTTATCCCAAAAATGCATATACTCATAGATACAATGGATACAACGGCCAAAAATACCAATACATATCGACCACTGATCAGTGTCTAGCTTCATCATATTAGGTCAAATAAGTTACAAAAATGCAATATCAACACTGCCCAAGCTTGGAACACTCGTAAATTACATCAATGCAACATGCAAAATCACTGCTTGCTCGCAGTTCCATTTTGGGTTACCCTTTTTTTTTAAATTACACCAAGCTTCATTGATAACAAATAATGTTGACATAGTACAAAATCAAAATATGACTGATACATCGTGGCTCTCTGCCAGACCTCAATACTCTGTGAGATATCTCATTACCCTAATTACAATACAATGCAGTCATCCCAGAAACTTATCTAATAGGCAAAATTCTGGGTTACAATGCATTTCACTGACAGTGTACTACTTTCAAAATACTCTACTCAGGAAATTGGCACAGACATTGTCCTTGCCTTTGACATACGTAATCCTGAATCGATATGAGTGTAAAAATAAACTCCATCGTAATAGCTTTCGACTGTCAAATCTGGCAGAATTCAAATACTCTAATGACCGATGGTCAGTTTGGAGCACAAACTCCTTTCCATATAAATACAAAGTGAACTTCTTTACAGCCCAAACAATAGCTAGACATTCGCGCTCTGAGGCCGAATATTTCGTCTCACGAGGCAATAGCTTACGACTAGCATAAGTATGCTACAGGGTACAACTTTCCCTCGTATTCCTGCATAAGAGCAGCGCCTAACCCGCGATCTGATGCATTAGTTGATAATACAAACTCTTTAGAAAAATCTGGCAAACTTAACACGGGTTTGGAAATAATGGCATTCTTCAAAGAAGTATAAGCTTTCTCCTGCACGTCTTCCCATTGAAATACATTAGGCTGACCCTTTCTAAGCAAATCAGACAGTGGTGCTGTAATAGCTGCAAAATTAGGAACAAATTCTTGGTAATATCCCAGCAGTCCTAAAAATGCTTTTACTTCTTTCTTAGTGGTGGGTCTGGGTGCATCTCGCACCTTACATACATTTTCTTCTACTAGGCCAATCGTATCTTTTCCCACTGAGTGTACAACAAAGTCTACTTCAGACGTTCCAATCAGGCACTTGGATGGTCTTGCAGTTAATCCAGCTTGGCCCATCCTCTGCAGCAATTCCTTCAGAGCCTTCACATGCTCGTCGAATGTCTCTGTATGGATCAGCAGGTCGTCAACATACACTGTCACATTGTTCAGTCCCTGGATCAATGGCTTCACGATCCTGTTCAGCGTGGCTCCTGAGTTCATCATCTCGAAGGGCATCCCGGTGAATTCCTACTGTTCACCCATGGTGACGAACGCCGTCTTGGGAATGTCTTGTTCTCGAACTTGCACTTGCCAGTATCCCTTGCTTAGGTCAATCCGAGAGAATCTTCTTCCTCTCGACAGACTCTGGAACACCTCCGCTGGGGCCGCTGTCGGATGAGGGTCGAATACAGTGATCTTGTTCAGCCTCCTGTAGCCGATGCAGACTCTGTTGGATCCATCCTTCTCCTTGACGACAACAACCGGCGAGGCGTAGGCTGATGAGTATGGTCGTTGCCGAACTGGTACCTCTGTTCACCCAACTGGCAGCATCCAGGGAGATTGGTGAAGATGCGTTGATACTCCTTCACCACGTCACCGAGTTGTTGACTTTGTTCCGGCGTCAGTTGCGTTCCATATTGGACATCTTCGTAGCCTTCCTTCTGGTCCCAGCTCTCTAGGTCGGCAAGGTCCTCCCCCGTTCCACCGTTGTCGCCTTCCGGGTCACAGTCCTCGACGACTGTCATGCCAGCTGAGTTTACGGGTTGGCCCACTTCCATCAGGTCGTCCTCTGCCAGCACAGTCCCAGCACATTCACCGTCGTCATTCATCATGGCGTCGACCTCTCCAATGGTGTCGCTCCTGCTGTCGTTCATCTCACACGCCTCGGCCACGACAGAGGTCGGTCCCACTGCTGCTGCCGCTGATTGCGTCGTCGCTGGTGCAGTCCTGGGGATATATCTCTTGAGAAGGTTAGCGTGCAAGGTCTTATCCTTCACACCCATTTTGACTCTGTAGTCGTTGACGCCGACAACCTAAACTACCTTGTATGGTCCCTTCCACTGAACTAGAAGCTTGTTAGCTTTCGTCGGCAGTAGTACTAACACTTCATTGCCAGGGCGGAGCTTCCTCTCTCGCGCCTTCCGGTCGTAGTAGGTTTTCTGTCTACCTTGTGCCCTGGAGAGCTCTGCCGTCGCTAGCTTCAATGTGTCCTCCAGCCTCTCGCGTAGTTCCATGACGTACTGATAACTGGTCTTCGTCTCCGGCTCCTCGAAGTCCTTGGTCCATAGTTGCCGTAAGATGGTCCTCTCCATGCATTGGTCCTCTCACGGTTCTCCCATACAACAACTCAAATGGGGCAAACTTTGTCGATTCTTGGGGAAATTCACGATACGTGACAAGCAGCGGGTTAATGTATCGGTGCCACTGCTTTGGTTGCTCTGCGCACAGTCGCCTCAAAGTCTTCTTCAGTGTGCCATTGAATCGCTCCACCAGTCCGCTGCACATGGGGTAGTACACTATGGTGGTCGTCTGTCGAATCCCCAGTAGTCTGTTCGTTTCTTTCATGACGTCCGACATGAACTGGGTCCCCTGGTCCGATAAGATATCATCGGGCACACCCAAACGGCTGTAGATATTTAGTAAGGCTTCTGCCACCGTCTCCACGTCGATCTTCTTCAAGGGGGTCGCTTCAGGGGAAGGAGTAGCGTAGTCTACGTACACCAGTATATACCGATGTCAGCCTTCACTTGGGGGATCAATAGGTCCTACTAGGTCCACGGCCACTCTCCTAAACGGTACGTCCACTACTGGCATATTCTGCATGTGCACCTTCGGAGTAGCTCCTTTGTTCACTGTTCTTTGGCAGATATCGCATGAGCGGCAGTATCTCGCGACGTCACCTTCAATTCCAGGCCAGTGAAAATTGCCCATCACCCTGTCCTTCGTCTTCTTCACGCCGAGATGTCCTCCGACGATCGAGTCGTGTTCAACACTCAGTACATACTCCCTCAGTTTCTCGGGTAGTACTACCTGTCTTGTAATCGTAGCCTGTCTCGTGTCCTTATAAATCCGGTACAGTACACCTCCGTGTCTCTCGAAGTGTACGGACTTATTGCCTCTGTTGGTCGGGATTTTCTTCTGCTCCAACTTCTTGAGGTCTTCGTCTTCTTCCTGGAGTCTCACACGTCTCGCGTGCCTTCCCCGTAAGTAAGTTGTGAGATATCCAGCGTTCATCTACAGTTATTAAAAGTTAATGTTAATCGTTCATCGGATCCTGTTCCATTCATTTCTACAACAGTTCGAGTCAGCTTCGTTTTTTAAAGTGTGGCAGTTTAGATCATCTAACTCTTCCTATCATAACCTGCTGAAATTTACATCAACTGTTACAGTGGTCTGGACTTGTTGTTTTTTTTAATGTAGGGGTTATAATCTGGACTGGGGAGGGGGGGTATATGGCCTAGCACAAAGTATACCCGGGGTATAAACTGGGCTAGCCCAGACTATACCCCGGGATATAATTATTCTGAGCTAGGCCAGTTTAATCCCGGGTATAGTCTGGACGGGGGTATATTTTGGCCGGTGGCTATATAGCAGTCTGTTGATATTTAGGCATAATGAATAGATATAGCATAAAAGCGTAAAAGCTGAAAGAAACAGTGTATGTTATTGGTAAGTTATGAACTATTGTCGCAAAAATTATCCTTTCAAGCCCATTTAAGCTCTTCCTCTTATGCTTGTTTGCTCTCTCTTTCTCTCTCTCTCTCTCTCTCTGTCTCTGTCTCTCTCTCCCTCCCTCCCTCCCTCTCTCTCTCTCTCTCTCTCTCTCTCTCTCTCTCTCTCTCTCTCTCTCTCTCTCTCTCTCTCTCTCTCTCTCTCTATCTCTCTCTCTCTCTCCCTGTCTCTCTGTCCAATGTCAGAAGTTTTCGAGTAACAGTTTTTTTTCGTCATGGAACTTCTGTTCCCTATAAATATGCTACAGAATGTATTTCATTTCATTTCTTCTAGCGAGATTACCTATGGGAAGCAAACAAGAGAAAGGACTGGTCAGTCATGTACAATAATCAAAATTCAGTGGCGGTAGTGCATTTAAAAAATACACGTGCATTGCACATTGTTACATTTCAGGTCGCAATGTGGCGTTACGACAAAATGCGACACAAACTTCAGCGGGAAATAACCAGACAGCGGACAAAGCCGTTGAGGGAGACCGTCATGGCATTTACTTTGGTAATAACTACGGTGCCTGTTCACACACAAAGACCAACCAAACTCCGGCCAGATGGAGTTTGACCCTTTCGCGCCAACATTATATCAACAGATATGTTATATACAACAGGCAAGGTTAGCATTTCTTAATTATCATTTATAATAATTATAATTACGTTATACAATAGAAGTGGCAATGTTGACATGTTATGAAAGTACAATATATTATTATTATTGTTATTATATTATTATTATTAAATGTATTTATACAGCCCCTGCGGCCTGTCACCTAAGGCCTCAAAGTGCTTCACATTTTTTTTTCTTTTTACATTTCAGGAAGGAATAAATATTACAGGAAATGTACATAAAATGACATAATGTGCAAATTAATGAAAGCATTTTAGCAAACTCCAGTGAATGAATTATAATAGTCAGAAGTTCTAAGCGTATCTCAGGTGAGTAACCAGCAACGAGGACCTATACTGTACGTTACGGTGATGGAGAATTTACAATGAAATTGGCTAAGTTTTTAAAATACGGAGAAACGGAACAGAATTTACATGATTTAGTGGCACCGCGTCGAGTATACCTATCTATCTAACTATCTTGAAAAAAAAAAGAAAAGGTAATCTATTGCCCACAGGATCACTGGCTAATATCAATAATTATAGTCGGCGCCAAAATTGATGCCGTACGAAAAATCGTAATAAAAATGTCCACGTTGCATCATATTTCACCTAATTTTGCATGACTCCCTAATCAAATAGTCTGAACTGAATATTATTTTCCCCATCGCACTGCCATCTGGAAAAAGAAAATGTTTCCTCTTTATGATTGGTAAATATCGATACTTTAATTAAATTTTACCTTCACGGAAGCAAGGGCGTCAACAACAAGATACAACATCTGTGTTCCAGTTTTTTTAGTCTTGTGTTGACTTGCAACCTAACCAAAGGCCCACCAAGCAAATTTGTCCGGTCCTCGAGGTTGCTTAAAAATTAATTTACTCATTAGTGTTAGTCACTGAGCTATAAAATACCCCCCCCCCCCCAAAAAAAATATCGCCAGGTCTGCTTAAATTTGCCTCGCTTTTAGTTGGCTTTTATCTCTCGTCGAAGGCAAAAATGGATAATTTCATCCATTTGGATATAAGATAAGATAAGATGAGGTTCACTTTATTATCCCATGAGAGAAATTCACTTTCACAGAGCGTTTAAGACCATGATTATGGTACACGCATCTTATACACTATTACTTATTAAGCATATCATAGCTCAGTAACAGGCATGTTACATGAAGTATCATGGCATGGAACCTTGGTAAAATATGGCACACATCTAACTATAATGTCTTGCTGAGGGGAATTGCGGAGGGTAAAGACGATCTTCCGTATATTTCTCTGTTTGTTTTGATGTGTATTTTTCTGTTGCTCCTGGGTGGTGTAGAAATGTGGTGAAACAAGGAATGGTGACTGTCATTAGATGGATATGGAAGCCATACCTATGCGACATTCTATGTTCTTTTCTGTTATGAGAATTAGAACTTGCGCACGAAAGAACCTTATTTGTGTCGGTAAATGTGCAAGGTTGTGTCCAAATTAATGTATTGTACTAGATAAATGCAAAGCAAAGCAATTTGATGATAATATGGAGTACCCCAGGGGTCAGCGTCGGGACATGACTTGTTTAGTTCTGAATACTGTATCAGACGGCGCTCAATGTTTTTCGAGATGATTGTTTCCCCTGTCATCACAGCCCTGATAATACGCAGCTGCACAGTACAGTTTCAGAAAATCACTTGCAAACAAATAATACATAGAAGTGAAGAATGCCATGTGGCTGTAAATGAGTGGATAGGAAAGGACAGACAGAGCAGTAATAAAAATCAGAAGTAGAAATTCTGCTAATAAGGCAAATGGATCTCATATTAGACTGGGCGATAACACCATAGAAACTGTTCAAAAGGCGAAATATCTCGGTCCAGATCTCCACATTTATGAACACTCAGATCAGCTCTTTGACAAAATCTTGGAATTTTGAGCTGATCTATTAGTTCACAAGAAGCTCCTTAAAGACTTGTAACTGCCCTATGTTTTCAAAATTACATTATTGTATTCTTTGTTGTTTGGCACTCCACAAGAAATCGCATGCAAACAGTTCAAAACAATGCAGCTAGACAGGTTTTTAAGAAGCGCAAATAAGATATGTGTCGCCTTTGCCATCTTACTCTTTCCACTGGTTAACTGTCAAAAACGAATGTGTTTTTAAAGCTTGCAGTATTAGTATAATTATTGTTGCCTTGATAGAACAATTCCTTCATTTTTGTCAAAAATTATTTTTTTAAAAGTACACTCCATCCACACCTTGAGGTCACCCGATGACCAGACCTTGTTAGTGGTACCAAGAGTGCACACAAGCCTGACACCAGAGCTTCTTCTCTATCTGGGCCCCCAGTGTGTGTAGCATCTGCAAGCTATCCCTTGCCCTCCCCCTCTTTTCTTGTTACACTGGTGAGCATGTGTTCATTTCTGTTTCCATTTTATTGTTGACCACCGCCAGAGTGTACTGTACTCCGTGACCTGACCTTCTTTTCCTAGTGAGTAGTTTTTTCCTCGCTCGCTTGTTGTCAGGTGTTTTGATTCGTTCAGTAAATATTAGTATGTTCCTGAATATTCGATAACATTGTGGATAAGGATGTTTACGCCAGATTTGGCCTTGAATGATGTAACCTGATATCGTATTGATACGTGATTGGTTAGTTTGTGCGAGGGCAAAGGTAACGTTTATTTCGGGAACTTTCTGTAGAAATGTTTATATATATGGACCTGTGTGAGTGCTTGGTCGGTGAGTAAGTGAGTTTCCTTTTGTGTGGCGTAGATATTTAGTTTCGCTGGTGTCTTCCCAGTAATTTATTGTTCACTATACAGTTATTAAACTTTAGTATTATTTAATCTATCGTCGGATCTCGTGTTTATTTATTTTACAGCTGTAATAGTTTCGTTTTCTAAAGGGTTGTAGTTAGATCAACTAACTCCCCCCTACTATAACGTGCTAGAACAACCTCAGTTGTTACATATTGGGGGCTCGTCCGGGATCCGACCATATTTGAACGGACCAGATCTAAATTATTAGATTCATTTACATAGTTTATTGTAGGAATATCATCGACAAGCTATCTACAACATGTCGGAGAGGTTATTGGAAGGCTTAGCCAGGAAGCGGACGCTATGGAGCTCACTGGGCAGGAGAGACGGGACTACCTCCGTGAAGGCCTGGAAAGAGAAAGACAGCTGGAGGCTCAACGACAGGAGAAGGAGGCTGAACGACAGGCTCGGGAAAAGGAGGCTGAACGACAGGCTCGGGAGAAGGAAGCTGAACGACAGGCTCGGGAGAAGGAGATGAACCACGAGTTGGAGATGGAGAATATCCGCCAGCAACGTGGAGGCAACGACTCAGCGCAGAAGACCGACGACCACGCCAGTTCCAAGAGACCCAAGCTACCTGCATTTCAGGACAAGAAGGACGATCTGGATAGCTGGTTGCTGCGGTTTGAGAGGTTTGCCGAGACAGCTGAATGGCCCAGATCCACCTGGACGACATCACTGTCTTCCCTGCTGACCGGGAGAGCTTTGGAGTGCTTCTGCAGACTACCGATCGACGAAGCCAAGGACTACGACAAGGTCAAGGAAGCGTTGCAGAAGAGGTACAACCTGTCAGAGGACGGATACAGACTCATGTTCAGACAAGGTAAGCCTGAAGATGGAGAAGATTTTGGAATGTTTTTGACCAGGATCAAGACCTATCTAGAGAGGTGGATAAAGCTGTCGAAGACGGAGGAGACCTACGAAGGAGTGAGAGATCTGTTCGTCAGAGAGCAATTCATGGATGCTTGCCCACCAGACCTTGCGACCCATGTGAGGGAGAGGAAACCAAAGACGCTACAGGACATCGCAGATTCAGCGGAGGCGTACCTGGTAGCGAGGAACCGGACACTCAGAGGGAGCGCCAGACTGCAGAGCCGGCCAGTGCGACAGAGGCCCAACGGAGACAGAAGTCTACAGGTCTGTTATAGGTGCCAGAGGCCGGGACACAAGGCGACGGAGTGTCGTGCAAAGTTAAACGACAAAGGTGAGTTGAAATGTTACCTTTGTGGAAAGCCAGGCCACGTTCGGAGGATGTGTCCAGCCCAGAAGGATATGGGACGATGCAAGCCGAACAAGGCGGCGGCGGCCGTAGTGATAGCGGCGGACGAGTCGTCGAGACAGGATGCGACGACGGCTGACACCAGCATCAACGTTCAAGCGGTAATGAAGGACGGGAAGCTCCAGTTAGCGGTGCCTGTTACGTGCGGAGGATGCAGTGACGGAAGGAGCGTGGAGAAGCTGAAGTTACCAGTGATGAAGGGCTTGATTGGAAATCGAGCGGTAGATGTCCTAAGAGATACCGGCTGTGAAGGTGTAGTGGTGCGGCGATCACTGGTGGACGACGGACAGCTCACCGGTGGGAAGAAACTTATCGCGAGGATCGATAACTCCTTGCTAGCGGCGGAGGAAGCCATTATCGACGTGAGAACGCCTTACCTGACGGGCAAAGTGACGGCGCTGTGTCTCCCGGAGACCATCTGCGACCTAGTAGTCGGGAACGTGGACGGAGCGAAGGACCCGTACGACCCTGATACTGAGGTGATGGTAGGAGCGGTGACCACGAGGGCCCAGGAGAAGAGGAAGGACCGGTCTACGTCGCTGAGGGTGCCGAGGGCAGAAAGGCACGCGGGAGTGGATAGAGAGGAACTTATCCGACTCCAGGAAGAAGACGAAGTCATTAAGAAGTTAGAGCAGAAGAAGAGCTCAACTAACAGAGGCAATAAGTCTGTTCATTTTGAGAAACATGAAGGAGTATTGTACCGGAACTACAAGGACATAAGACAGGCTACGGTTACAAGACAAGTGGTACTACCCGAGAAACTGAGGGAGTATGTACTGAGCGTTGCCCATGATTCTATCGTCGGAGGACATCTCGACGTGAAGAAGACAAAGGACAGGGTGATGAGCAATTTTTACTGGCCTGGTATAGAAGGTGACGTCGCGAGATACTGCCGCTCATGCGACATATGCCAGAGGACAGTGAACAAAGGAGCGACACCAAAGGTGCACCTGCAGAGTATGCCAGTAGTGGACGTACCGTTTAGGAGAGTGGCCGTGGACTTAGTAGGACCTATCGACCCCCCAAGTGAAGGTGGACATCGGTATATCCTAGTATACATAGACTATGCTACTCGTTACCCTGAAGCCACACCCTTGAAGAAGATCGACGCAGAAACGGTAGCAGAAGCCTTAGTGAACATCTACAGCCGTTTGGGTGTGCCCGAAGAGATCTTTTCCGACCAAGGGACCCAGTTTATGTCAGATGTCATGAAGGAAACGAATAGACTACTGGGAATTCGACAGTCGACCACTACAGTCTACCACCCTATGTGCAACGGGTTGGTGGAGCGATTTAACGGCACACTGAAGAAGACCTTAAGGTGACTGTGCGCAGAGCAACCCAAGCAGTGGCACAGATACATCAACCCGCTGCTCTTCGCATATCGTGAAGTTCCTCAAGAATCGACCAAGTTTGCCCCATTCGAGTTGCTGTATGGGAGAACTGTGAGAGGACCGATGCACATCTTACGTCAACTATGGACCAAGGACGTAGAGGAGCCGGAAACGAAGACCAGTTACCAGTACGTCATGGAACTACGTGAGAGGCTGGAGGACACATGGAAGCTACCGACGGAAGAACTCTCCAAGGCTCAAGGTAGACAGAAGACCTACTACGACCGGAAGGCGAGAGAGAGGAAGTTCCGCCCCGGAGATGAAGTGTTGGTGTTACTGCCGACGAATACTAACAAGCTCCTAGTCCAATGGAAGGGACCATATAAGGTAGTCTCAATTGTCGGTGTTAACGACTATAGAGTCAAGATGGGTGCAAAAGAAAAGACCTTGCACGCCAACCTCCTCAAGAGATACATTCCAAGGACGTCAAAAGCAGCAGCAGTGGCAATGGAACCGAGACCTGTTGTGA
Organism: Onchidella celtica; assembly: GCA_963931925.1. Classification (NCBI taxonomy): domain Eukaryota; kingdom Metazoa; phylum Mollusca; class Gastropoda; order Systellommatophora; family Onchidiidae; genus Onchidella; species Onchidella celtica. The sequence continues at coordinate 13,117,740 of OZ007571.1, read as the reverse complement.
CCGAGATGTGTGGGATGGACAACAGTAGGAGAGATACCACGCCTGAACATGTCAACGCCATAAAGGACGGCGGCGGTGATAGTGCTGAGACTGTACTGGCAGAGGACGACCTGATAGACAAGAGTCAACCCATGGAGTCAGCTGGCATGACAGTCATCGAGGACTGCGACCTGGAAGGCGACAACGGTGGAACGACGGAGGACCTTGCCGACCTAGGTAGCTGGGACCAGAAGGAAGGCTACGAAGATGTCCAATATGGAACGCAGCTGATGCTGGAACAACGTCAAGAACTCTGCGATGTGGTGAAGGATTACCAACACGTCTTCACCAATCTCCCTGGATGCTGCCAGTTGGGTGAACATCGCATCGACCTTACGGCAGAAGTACCAGTTCGTCAACGACCATACCCGGTGCCCTACGCTATGCGCGACTCCTTGAAGGAGGAGCTTAGCACCATGGAACGGCTGGGCATCATTCGAAGGAGCTCATCAGCTTATGCTTCACCTGTTGTTGTCGTCAAGAAGAAGGACGGATCCAACCGAGTCTGCATCGACTACAGGAGGTTGAACAAGATCACTGTATTCGACCCTCATCCGACAGCAGCGCCATCAGAAGTGTTTCAGAGTCTCTCGAGAGGAAAATTATTCTCTCGGATTGACCTGAGCAAGGGATACTGGCAAGTGAAAGTTCGAGAGCAAGACATTCCCAAGACGGCGTTCGTCACCATGGGCGAACACTATGAATTCATTCGGATGCCTTTTTGGGATGATGAACTCAGGAGCTACACTGAACAGGATCGTGAAGCCATTGATCCAGGGACTGAACAATGTGACAGCGTATGTGGACGACCTGCTGATCCATACAGAGACATTCGACGAGCATGTGAAGGCTCTCAAGGAATTGCTGCAGAGGATGGACCAAGCTGGATTAACTGCGAGACCATCCAAGTGCCTGATTGGAACGTCTGAAGTGGACTTTGTTGGACACTCAGTGGGAAAGGATATGATTGGCTTGTTAGAAGAAAATGTGTGTAAGGTGCGGGATGCACCCAGACCCACCACTAAAAAGGAAGTGAAAGCATTTTTAGGACTGGTGGGATATTAACATGAATTTATTCCTAACTTTGCAGCGATTGCAGCACCATTGTCTGATTTACTTAGAAAGGGTCAGCCCAATATAGTTCAGTGGGATGAAACGCAGGAGAAAGCGTACACTTCTTTGAAGAATGTCATTATCTCCAAACCCGTGCTATGTTTGCCAGATTTTTCCAAAGAGTTTGTCTTAGCAACTGATGCATCAGATCGCGGATTAGGCGCTAGTCTTATGCAGGAACACGAGGGAAAGTTGTACCCTGTGGCATATGCTAGTCGTAAGCTATTGCCTCGTGAGACAAAATATTCGGTCTCAGAGCGCGAATGTTTAGCTATTGTTTGGGCTGTAAAAAAGTTTACTTTGTATTTGTATGGAAAGGAGTTTGTGCTCCAAACTGACCATCGGTCATTAGAGTTTTTGAACTCCGCCAAATTTGATAGTCCAAAATTATTACGATGGAGTTTATTTTTACAGTCTTATCGATTCAGGATTCATTACGTAAAAGGCAGAGAAAATGTATATGCTGATTTCCTGAGCAGAATACTTTAAAAGTAGTACACTATTAGTGAAATGTATTGTAACCCATAGTTTTGCCTATTAGATGAATTTCTAGGACGGCAGTATTGTACTGTAATTGGGGACATAATTCATCTGTGACTGAATATTGAATTGATTGCTGATAGTCATGATGTGTTAGTCACATTTTGATTTTACGCTATGTCATATTAGTTACCAATGGAACTTGGTGTAATTTTTGGAAAATGTAACCCAAATGGGGACTGCGAGCAAGCAGTGTTTGTGTTATATTGCATTGCTGTAACTTGTTTTGACCTAATATGATGAAGATAGACCCTGATCAGTGGTCGGTATGTATTGGTATTTTGCCATTGTACGTATGAGTTATACATTTTGGAGATAGCCATGTTATGTACAACAGGTTATATGCTGTGGTTCGTGCACAACGCATTATGTAAACGATGGGCCATCGTTTCACCATATATGATTTTAATAATATCATTGACCATTGTTTCACCACAATGGTGGCATTGTACTATTTTGACTAGTAGGCCTACTGTTAACCGTTGGTTTGTCACAATGATGATACTGTATTAGTCATTGTATTAGTGATGCAAAGGATATTGCATTGTATTGTATTTGCGATGAAATTTGGGAAGGCACTGAAATTGTTAATAATTGTAATAGAATTAGCAACTACCTTTGTGAGATTGGGAGTGCTGTAAGATTGTTATTTCAAGATATTGCAGACGCTGAATAATGTTTTGGAGTTGAAAGATATTCAACTTAAATTGGGGAGTTGTGTAGCATCTGCAAGCTATCCCTTGCCCTCCCCCGGTTTTGTTGTTGTGCTGGTGGCTGAGCATGTGTCCACTACTTTTTCATTTTATTGTTGACAATCGTACTGTACTCCGTGACCTGACCTTCTTTTCTAGTGAGTAGTTTTTTTCCTCGCTCGCTTGTTGTCAGGTGTTTTGACTTGTTCAGTAAATATTAGTATGTTCCTGAATATTCGATAACATTGTGGATAAGGATGTTTACGCCAGATTTGGCCTTGAGTGATGTAACCTGATATCGTATTGATACGTGATTGGTTAGTTTGTGCGAGGGCAAAGGTAACGTTTATTTCGGGAACTTTCTGTAGAAATGTTTATATATATGGACCTGTGAGTGGTTGGTCGGTGAGTAAGTGAGTTTCCTTTTGTGTGGCGTAGATATTTAGTTTCGCTGGTGTCTTCCCAGTAATTTATTGTTCACTATACAGTTATTAAACTTTAGTATTATTTAATCTATCGTCGGATCTCGTGTTTATTTATTTTACAGCTGTAATAGTTTCGTTTTCTAAAGGGTTGTAGTTAGATCAACTAACTCCCCCCTACTATAACGTGCTAGAACAACCTCAGCTGTTACAATGTGGAATGCCTTATCGGGGAGAATTAGAGAAATTGACAGTTGGAATATATGAAATCAAAACTAAAAACGTATCTTTTTAACTGAAATTATGCCTTATATTTTTCTGTTTCGTGAAATTGTATTTTTAGTGAAACGTCATGTTTGTTTTTACCATGATTATTTATTTATTTCTAATTGTAAAGCGCTCTAAGTCTCAGGCAAGTGTGCGTTCTTTAAATGTATTATTATTATTATTATCATTATGGTGTTGAAGATGATGATGGTGATTATCACGGTTGTCTTGCGTTGTGTTTTGGTTTGATAGCATTTATTAAAAATGCGCTGAAAGGCATTAAAACTTTATTTCTGACCTAAAACACTCGAAAATTATTTTTTTCAAACACGAAGAAAGGATTTACTTCATTCCACCCATCAGATTGATATTTGGGACCATTTATTTTGGAATACACTATCGTCCGGCTTCATTTTAAAACAAAACGTGTTTTGGTATATTTGGAAACACTTTAATTTTAAGTGATGAGAATGGACACGATCAGCAAAATCACATAAGGGAAATGATAATAATGATAATTAAAATCAATCTACATAAGAAAAAATTGATGCCACGTAATCCAGTGACACACTTGTTACTCTACAGATTGTTGCGAGGACAGACTGCGAGGATTCACATTAACAAGTTACAACACAACAAATAAGATTGTCTTCAGCAAAACTGATATGAATAACGCGTATCAGTTGGTTTATAGTATCACTTCCGTGGCGGAGAAACGACCAGTTTCGGCTGTACGAGTGGATAAGAGAGCAGATTCAACTGCTCTAGCTCTGTGTGAAGTTGAAATTTACGGAGGTGAATACATGTACACATGGCCGTTTGTTGTTGTTATTGTTGTTGTTGTTTATCTGTAAATTATAACTGACATACTTTGTCCCAGATCAAAAAGGAGTACTGTAATGCATGATATTTCGGCAAGGTGAAATGAAGACAAGAAATATTAGAAGAAAAAAAAATCATATAAATGGAATCTTTTAACCCATACATTAAGATGGAAATTAAGGACAGTTTATGAAATAGACCGAACTATCTTCTAAAAACATAAAAAGATTACTAACCCCAAGAATTGCGTGCCAACAGAATCATCATGATACCTCAATATTCATCATTAAGGGCTGTTAACTGCAGCCATAAACATTCCCAAATGTGTTTCGTAACAACAGGGACACACTGCTAAGATAGACCCATTGTAAGTTTATTATTTATTATCGAGAGGCCAAAAATGCGATTCTGTCTACTCTGATCTGAAATATTTTGTCAATATTTCTTACTTAGTGTGGCCGAAAGACAAATAAACAACAACAAAAATATGTTTGGTCAACAAATTAAATAACAGCCAAAAACAAGGAGAGAAAGAGATATTTCGAATACAGTCATTTTTATAATTATCATAAGTTTATCTTACTCGCGCTATTGCTGTCCCTCGAGCGTTCTTCGTTTCAATTGGTTTTAATGATGTCCAGTGTTTTCCTTGTTTTATAGACCACGCCCTCGCTCCTGGACATGAGAGCCATTCAGTCAGGAATATGCCTACCGGGAAAGATTAACAACAAGAACAAAATGATAAATCTGTGTTGGTATATTATTACTGAGACCGTTAAATAACAGACAGTCGAAGTGACCTATGCAGCTGACAGACAGAGAACCAAACTCACTGCCATTGGTTCAGGTTGTCTCGACTTCAGTAGGTGCCATTAACACATTTCCGTTTTGCGATTACACTGATTTTGTCACAGAAATGGAGTAAAGCCCAGTTTCTCTCCGCCGTTTATGCAACATGGTGCTCGCTACGAGCTTCTTTTCTGTAACGAGCAAAGGAATGCCGTTTTATTTTTCGTCCAAACTTTTAATCCATTTTCTCAGTTAATTTTTTTTTTAATATACACAGATGACCGTAAGTTTGTACCCTAGAGCTCACAGTGTGTGCGCACACTAATACTGAGGACAAAGTGTTGCATGCTTATGTATTGCTCCCCTCTGAAGACACATCATTTTGGGTAGAGAAGTCAAACGGCTAAAAGTTACCATAAATAAGAATTTTTCACAGCCGAACAGTTACTAGAGATGTAATGTATTCGTATAAAGAGTATTGATGAAATCATATAAAAACCACAGAAAAACTGTGGGGTCGCAGCAAGGCTTAAAGCAAAATCAAAAACTGGCAAAAAAGAAAAGGCTGTATGTAGCAAAGCCTCCCATAAAAATCATATGAAGAGTAACTAATTTCCGTTTTCATTACTCATTGTGAGAAAGAAATAGACAAAAGGAAGAAATCGTCACTCTTAAATTCCGACGTATTCAAATTATATGTATAGGCCAACAATACTAATTACGTGCCTAAATACGACCATAATTATGTAGGCTATTTCTTCATGTGAATTCATGGAGGAAACTGTTGTGATCTGATTCTCCTTGAGTTCTCTTTAAAGTTGAGGATTTATGTTGTCCATTGAACTTTGCTTGCCATCCAAATATCAGATTCAGTGTGTGAGGATCGGAAATTTGGCAGGGAATGTGAGAAAGACTGTAAATGCAATGATGAAACTGAGACGTGTTTTGTCACTGGAAGCTGTCTGTCTGAATGTGCTGCTGGATTCTATGGTGATGCTTGTGGAAAAGGTATGCCATAAATACTGTTCACACTAACACTACTCCTGAAATTATAAAATCGCCACACACTTAACCATAATAGTAACTTTAACCAGAAAACCTGGGACTTTTTTGTCAGATGTGAACACATGCAGTAAATTTGTCTGGTATCATATTTTTTGTTTATTTACCGTTTCATGTAATTTCCTTATTCGCTATCTTTTCTCTATATTTGGGCTTTTCTCTCCCATTCCAACGTATCTTCATAGCGACATTGTCAATGCCTGCCTATTCTATTACAGCTTGCTAAGTTTCGTTGTGTACATTAAAACATGACCACTTCATGATATAATTGTCATCCTTTTTAAAAAAAAAAAACATAGTATTCACGTTCTCGTCAGAACCTATTCTCTGACCATTGTGGTATATTTCTTTCTCAGAATGTCCCAGCACTCGCCATGGTGTCAGCTGTAAAGAAAACTGCAGTGTCAACTGTTTTGACCAATTGTGTCATGGTCGTAATGGTTCATGTCTGAGTTGTGTGCGTGGCAAATCCGGGGATTTCTGTGACGAAGGTGACTTTTTAAATAATTTTTTTTTCAAGTTTTGGCCCCTTGTTTTTGGTGGTCACTAAGCCTTACCAGTGTTGTCGTCTAACTGCCTCGTAATACTGACTTACAATTTATCATGCTACTTGGCAGTGAGCGCAATTACACGGTTCCATTCCAAAGTCAAAATTGGGAAAAAAGAAAAGGTTGCTTACAGCCCTGCTGCGACCCCACAGTTTTTCTGTGGTCTTTATGATATTTCGTGAACGGTTCCATTCCAGTATATTAACTTTATATTGCGTATCATGTTATATATAAACAAATACTAAAGTTAGACAAACAGGTAAACTGGGAGATAAGATAAATTTTACCGTTTAGTCAGTTGAGCTTTTTCTTCTTTTCCAGATTGTCCACCAGAAAAGTATGGTCAAGGCTGTATTGAAACTTGCAGTGAACATTGTGGCAATGATCAAAGTTGTGACTCAGTGAATGGATCCTGCATCTATGGTTGTCAGAAAGGTTTCTTACCACCACTGTGTCAGATGGGTAAGGGCTATGGATTATTACAATGTTCTGTGCTGTTCGGTTTATTATAGTTTAGCACATAGGCAGCTATGAATGGAAAGTAAGGTCTAATATTTCGACCATATTACAGAAAATACACATAATAATTCATGAATAGGCATCACATCAAACTTTCATGCCTTGGACATGCATGTTCTGTCACTGTGCCTATGACCGATTCCATGCTCCATAGTTTTGACAAAGGGGAATGAGAATATTCAGTGAAGGTGATTTTTTTTTTTTTTGGTCAGTTGTTTAATGCATTATTGTAGGAACGGGCTGGTGTATCTGGTTTATAAGTTTATATGTCAGGGTTAGGCTTGACTTCAAGATTATGTAAGAGCCATGCAAATTTGGCATAACTCTGATTTAAATCATTATGTCAGCACCCTGACGATGTTACGGTCACAAATATAGTGTATTCGAGCTATGTCACGCAAACGTTTAGGTGTAGAAGATGGTATCTATAGAAAAATTTGTTAGCTTTTAATGAAACATTATTTTTATTCTGTGATTGTTTTGTTGAAAATATTATGTGTTACTGACAGTGTAAAAGGCCATAAGTTATAAATCATCATATTTTCCAGCATTCTGTTGGCCACTAACTATGCAATGATTGACCATTTTCTCCATTCTGTGTGGGTGCAGAGTGTCCTAACAGGTCATATGGACAAAACTGCAGCATGACTTGTAGTGTGAAGTGTAAAGTGAATGAGACAGCAGCACCAGCTGTGTGTCACCATGTCACGGGCATATGTCTACTGGGATGTGTCAATGATACTAACGGTGATGAATGCCGGGTTATGAAGAAAGGTCAGTCAACACAATCCTCTGAGATTATTTTTGTGTAATTGGTTCTTGTCACGTTCTCACGAGTTTACCAAAGATCAGCAGAATTATGTTTTTGAAACATTACTGAGTAGTGTGTCCTTGTCTCATCACAAGACAGAATGAGTAAAGGAAATACATGTATTGTATTATGTATCATCTTTCTCCCCTCAGGTCCCCCTAGCCAAGCTGTTTTATTTGGGTGTGGTGTATGTTACCAGTTTCTATTGTAATTATTGATATTTTTATTATTATTCCCCTGAAGTTATGCCAATCAGGAATATGGCTACCACACATTTCACTGTGGGGAGAAAGTCCAATTGAATTATTTGTCTGTGTGTCTCCAAAAAGTGACAAAGTGAAATTGAATGGGCACAGTCTGAACTATACCAGGCAGGACATTGTAATGGTAAAGAGAATGTTTGCCTTCAGGTAATGCAGAACAAAAAATTCCAATTCTGGACCATTAGCACAACTTCAATTGTATGTTATTGCTTTGCACCTGAAAGAGGAAAAAAATGCTTGTATTCAGTGAGTACGGTGGTCATTTTGAAGGAACTTAACATCAAGAGTACTTCTCAAAGAGTCAGCAGCAAGCAATTGGAGCAGGGACACTGGGTTTTAAAACATGATTCCCTTTTTTATTCTGTCTGAACTTTCTGTTTCAGAAAATGATGATGATGATGACGAGTTTGCAGCTTGGATTATAGGAGTTATTGTTGCTGTCATTGTGGTTTTGTTGATCATTGCAATCATTCTTGGAGTGGCTTTGTGGAGGTTCATAAGTTTTTTATGTCTGATACTAGATGAATTTGAAATCATGCATAATCTCATACCAAGCGACAGACAGATCTAGAAAGATATGAATTCGGTCACATAAAAACATGTTCCAATATTTGTGCCATAAATAAATAGCAAGCTGTATCAGCAAATTTCTGTGAACAAGAGTGTCACGAGTGGAGTGAGTGCAATTAAGGGGATTGCTACAGAGCGGGTGTAGAGTAAGAAGGACTCACAGTAGACAGCAAGTTAAGCGTGCTGTTGTGAGTAGTGGGCGGGGTCTGAAGGAGGCGAAAGCGCGGTATTACTATCACTGCAAGTTAGAAGGTCCTAGGGATCGGACGTGTGAATAAAAGCCCATCGGGCGGACATAAAGGGGAAGCAGTCGAGAAGACTAGTGAGAGTCTTTCCAGTTATGACTGGTATGTAGAACGTTGATTGATTATTATGATTGATGTATTATATTATATTCGTCTATTACCATGATGTGAATAAGTATATGTGAGGAATGTGGAAGTCCTTGATATTGGATATAGCAATGTGCGCCATGAGCGATAGATGAAAGTGAGTTCATGGATTTGTAGCGCGAGTGAGTAGTGTGTACTCCGATGGAAGTGTGTTACCGTAAGATGTGTGGTGAGTGGAAGGTGAACTAGTGTGTGTACGTTTCATGGGTTGTAAGGAGAGGTGGAGTGAATAGAAATGGTAGGGTATTATACCAATGTAATGTTATTCTTGTAGGTGTCGGGGACGGGCCGCAGAGCCACCTCGATGAGCACAGGGGATAGGCCAGCATAGGGCCGGAGGCCACACATAGGCCAGAAGTGAGGCTGTCAGTGTAGGACAGTAGAGGCACATAAGTCGTGGCAGTCAGGTCACGGACAGGGACGTAGATATGAGAGTGAATGAGATACTATAGTGTTGCCATGTTGATAGGCTAGTGAACTGATATTATGTTGTTGCCATGTTGATGGCTATGGAAATAATAATGTGTTATTGCCCTGCTGAGGTGCTAGGGGAGTGCTAAAGTGTATGATAATAGGAAGGTGATATTGAGAGACTGCGGTGCCAGTAACTTATTAATGTACTATTAAGACCCTGAGGGGAGAGGCTGAGGCCGAAGTGCCTTTAGGAGTAACTACCGGATTGTGGATCCGAGGGAGAGTGTGTGTGAGAATAAGGCCGTTGTACGGCAGTCATTTCAATAATATAATGTATGTAATTGCGCTATTAGATGTATAATTATGTTTAATAAATGTGTGAGTCTGATGGATTGTTTTGTTAAGTGTTAAACTTGTTTGTTCGTGATTGTCGTCCTGTCATAAACTATTACATCTCCCAGTCTGGGATTTGTGACACTGGGGGCTCGTCCGTTGTGACACTGGGGGCTCGTCCGTTGTGACACTGGGGGCTCGTCCGTTGTGACACTGGGAGCTCGTCCGTTGTGACACTGGGGGCTCGTCCGTTGTGACTCGTCCTGTTTACCTGTGGTCATTTTGACATTGTGTATTCGTTATATCTAGTTGTTTTTCTGTTGTGCTAGGAATTTGTGCTGTTGTCCTTGTTTGTGGGATGAATGGAAATTTCACGATGATATGATTTATTTATGTTTATGAATTACAATATGTATTGATGCATGTATTGCTATGAATAGGTAGTAATGTGTATTTAAACTTTCCAGAGTGTGTGCGTGCAGCCTGAGGAGACAAGTAGCCAGAGCTCCGATTAGGTCGAGGACTTAAACTCATAAGGCTGAAAGTTAAGTGAAACTGAAATTTTGTACCCTGGATTGAGGGCTGTCTTTTCATCTGTCTGTTTCCCTGTTTTTGCTGTTTTTGTCGTAATTGATTATACGGGCGGTGGCGCGGGTTTGCTGTGTTGAACTTAGTTTATCCTTTTAAAAAGGTGTGGTAAACTTTGGAACTTCGTTCATCACAGTGAACAGTCCTGTAGGGACCTGTAATATTGTTTAGTTGTAGCGTCGATATCTTCTCTGTTCCGCAGGAAGACGTATTCTCTTGTCCCTCTTTCTACCTATCTATAGATACGTTCCTTTTTTTTCAGACTCTGTTCTTGTTCGTACCGTGTAGTGTAATCGGCGTAGTTAGGTTGCATTCTTTTTTTCCATTATATTTTCTTTTTTAGGTCTTTGTCCTAGTCTGGTTCGTTGTCCTTGACGTACTTGTGGTCCTTCTACTGTATTTCTTCATTCTTGTCGTTTCTATTTTCTTTTATAATTAATAGTGCATACATTTTATAGATATAGAATTAGTTTTGCTGTAAAGGTAAACTTCTGAATTGTATTCTGAATTGGGTATTGTTATATCTGGTGTGATCTCAGGTCTCTGGTCGTGTTGCTAGTGATCATACCGACAGGGTAGCCGTTTTCATAGTATACATACCATAACCATAAATCTGTGAAATGGCGGAACTCCAACAACTAATGAAGTTGGGTAAGGAACTTGGCCTGGAGGGAGAGGAGTTACGCGGCTGGATTAAAGAACAGCAGGCGGATTTGCGCGATGAGCGTGCTAAGGATAGAGAGCGAGAAAAAGAGGCTAAGGCTCAGGAGCAGGAGAGAGAGGCTAAGGATAAGGAAGAGGAAAGAGAGTTTAAGTTGAAGGAGTTAGAGGCTCAGCAACAGGAAAGGGAGTTTAAGTTAAAGGAGTTGCATCAGCAACAGGAGAAACAGGCTCAGGAGAGGGAGTTAAAGTTAAAGGAGATAGAAGCTCAAGAGCGGGAGACAGACGCGCGAGTAAGAATCGCGGAATTAGAACTCAAAAAGAATGCGCCAACAGAAACAGTTGAGCGGCAGGTACACAATAAAGGTGGCGTTAGGATTAAGCTCCCTACGTTCGACGACCGGAAGGACGACATAGACGCCTTCCTTTACAGGTTCGAACTGAACGCACAATTGCAATGGGGGGAAAATAAGGAATTATGGGCCACGTACCTGGCGTCTCTATTGCAGGGGCGAGCGTTAACCTACTTTAAAGAGCTACAGCGCGAAGACGTGCAAGATTACGATAAGCTGAAGGCTTTGCTGCTTCGCCGATTTGCGCGTACCGAGGAATATTTCCGGGAGCAGTTTAGGCGAGCACGTGCAGATACCAGGGAGGACTTTGCTGCCTTCGTCGCGAGACTAACTGAGTATTTCGCGAACTGGGTAGACTTGGCGCATGTGGGCACGGATTTCGCTAAACTGAAAGACCTAATGATCCGTGACCAGCTGTACGCGTCGTGCCACAAAGATCTGGTGGCTTTCCTGAAAGAGAACGAACCCGCGACGGTGCAGGAGGCGTCTAAGTTGGCGGAGGCATACCGTACGGCGCATCCGTCCAAACCAGTCGCCAGGGCGTTCGTCCAAGATGCTGGGTACGTCGCCGTTGTCGAGGGGTCGCCGGCAGGACTCAGGGACAGGTCGCGTCAGCGTGGTGCCTATAGTGGGCAAGCCCAGGGGCAGCATAGGGGCTATCACCAATCACCGGCATATGGATCCGGTAAGTTTGACCGAGCAGGAGGGCTAGGTCGCGGTAATGGCCGGGGGCGAATTGTGACCTTTGCCGATGACCGACGGCATAGGGACTCTAGTTCCGGTCGCGAGGGGTCACGGGGACCCAGGCCTAGGGCAGCACAGGGAGCGGAGTGTTGGACTTGCGGACGCGTGGGTCACTTTTCCCGCGAGTGTAGGGCCGCGAAGTGTTGGAACTGCGGAAGAGCAGATCACATCAGCGTGAACTGCCCGGCAGGTAGGATAGCGGCGAACGTGGACAGTAGCTCCAGTCCATGCTCCCCAAATAAATTTCATCATGCGGCTGCGTGTGTTACATCGGACAACGGAGGCGGACAGTATTCTAAGTGTCCCAGTTGTGAGAAGTTATTATCTTCCGGTGTTTTACCTTGTGGGAGAAAGATCCCCGTCATAAATTCATGTCATACAGGAGGTGGTCTTAGGGTTTATCCGGGGTTTGTTGGGGACGAACCGGTCTCGGTTTTACGAGATACAGGATCTACCGTTGTGGGAGTGCATAGAGACTGCATTCGGGATTCACAGCTTACAGGTGAGACTGTCCCGTGCATCCAATTTTCGGGGGCCATTGAGAAATTACCCATGGCAAAAATAATGATAGATACACCTTTCCTTAGCGGGGAAGTCGAAGCAGTCGTTGGTTGTTTTCCAGGCGCCCAGCTCATCATTGGGAATGTATCACGGGTAGTTTCCCCTTCCGATGAGAACGTGCAAGCATGGTCGCAATCAAAAGGTATTGACTTTTGTGCCGCGGTCGAGACACGTCGACAGGTAGGTGATAAGGGTAAAATTAGACCCTTGGCAACGCCAGCGATCAACCTAGATATCACGCCAGAGCGCTTGGCGAGATTACAAAGGGAGGATCCATCATTAAACCCATGTTTTGGGGAAGCGCGAACCGAGAAAACGAGGAAATATAAGAACGGGTCATCTTCTTTTTTTGTCCAGGGGGGCATTCTGTTCCGTATGTACGTCACAGTGGCTTCCGTTCAAAAGCAGGTCGTCGTGCCACGATCGTTGATTGCTACAGTATTGCGTCTGGCCCATGATGTTCCATTAGCGGGTCATATGGGAAGTGCTAGAACCAAGCAGAGAGTTCTCAAAGATTTTTATTGGCCGTCAGTATACAGAGATGTGCGGTTATATTGTAAGACGTGCAGTGCGTGCCAAAAGACGACGCATAAGGGTCGTTCACCCCAGGCTCCTCGTCAAAAGATCCCCACGGTTTCGGAACCGTTTAAAAAGGTTTCGATAGACCTTGTTGATTTAAGAGAAAGATTATCTTCAGCGCGCACTATAGCAGAAGAAGCGTCTAGTATCGCTTCAGCAAGAGCAAAGAACTATAAAGATAGAGGTTCCAAACTCAGAATTTTTAGGCCAGGAGACAAGGTCCTATTGTTGTTACCTACGGACCATAATAAGTTATTGATGACATGGAAAGGTCCGTATGTTATTGAGCAAATTGTTTCGAAGGTAGATTACGCTATCCACATTGATGGATCAAGTAAGATTTTCCACGTTGATATGCTGCAGAGGTTTCATGAGAGACCAGAGTATCTGTATTCTCATACTGGTATTGAAGGACATACCTAATGTCGTGTCATTCTTTGACGGTATAGCATGCCATACGTCGACATGGTCTGAGCATATTCAGACACTAACAGTAATTTTTCAACGATTACGTCATTTTGGGTTAACGGCTAAACCCGCAAAGATGGATTTGGCATGTCCGGAGATAATATTCTTAGGACATATTGTGGGTAGAGGTGTTCAGAGACCTGAAGAAACAAAAATTGACAAGTTAGTAGGGTTGCAAATCCCTAAAACAAAGAAACAAGTCAGAAGCTTAGTGGGAATTCTAAATTATTACAGAAAGTTCATTCCAAATTTTTCCTCCTTGTCATCTTCTCTTACTGACCTTACTAAGAAGGGACAACCCGATAAGGTCCAGTGGACGTCTGAATGTCAGACATCATTTGATAATTTGGTGACAGCATTATCATCGTCACCCATTCTGATATTACCCGATTTTCGATCTAATTTTATCCTCAGAACGGATGCGTCGGACTCTGGTGTCGGCGCTTGTCTTCTACAGGAGAAGAACGAATGTCTCCATCCTGTATGTTATGTCAGTAGGAAGTTATTGCAGAGAGAAAGAAAGTATTCTGTGATAGAGCGTGAGTGTCTTGCCATTGTCTGGTCCGTCCGGAAACTAGGACGTTATCTCATGGGACGAGAATTTTGTATCCAGACGGACCACAAGCCACTGACATTTTTGTCGAAGAATCGTTCGTCCAGCCCACGCTTGTCTAGATGGGCATTGGCTTTACAGCCGTATACCTTCGTTATTCAACCAATTCCAGGAACCAGCAATCATATCGCCGACTACCTTAGTCGAGCCTAGGGGAAGATTTCAGGAGCTTATACATCGGAGGACAGGAACATTGACAGGATCTGTGTGAATGAGTCGACTTTAAAATATTGACATTATAAATATGATATGAAGAATGGTTGATAGGTTGAATGGTTTTTGATTCTGTATTAGATATGGTGGTTAGTTAGCTATTCATGATGTGACACATATACGCATATTGCAGGCCATATTGATCCCCATATTTTCCCCTGATTTCGGTATTTTATATACTGGGGGAACTGATAGGTCATTTTTCTAGTGTAGGTATTGCTCACGCTCACTCGTTGACAGTCATCTTGATGCGATTTGAAATTAATTGCATTAATTTTTTTGGGGTGGGGGATGATGTCACGAGTGGAGTGAGTGCAATTAAGGGGATTGCTACAGAGCGGGTGTAGAGTAAGAAGGACTCACAGTAGACAGCAAGTTAAGCGTGCTGTTGTGAGTAGTGGGCGGGGTCTGAAGGAGGCGAAAGCGCGGTATTACTATCACTGCAAGTTAGAAGGTCCTAGGGATCGGACGTGTGAATAAAAGCCCATCGGGCGGACATAAAGGGGAAGCAGTCGAGAAGACTAGTGAGAGTCTTTCCAGTTATGACTGGTATGTAGAACGTTGATTGATTATTATGATTGATGTATTATATTATATTCGTCTATTACCATGATGTGAATAAGTATATGTGAGGAATGTGGAAGTCCTTGATATTGGATATAGCAATGTGCGCCATGAGCGATAGATGAAAGTGAGTTCATGGATTTGTAGCGCGAGTGAGTAGTGTGTACTCCGATGGAAGTGTGTTACCGTAAGATGTGTGGTGAGTGGAAGGTGAACTAGTGTGTGTACGTTTCATGGGTTGTAAGGAGAGGTGGAGTGAATAGAAATGGTAGGGTATTATACCAATGTAATGTTATTCTTGTAGGTGTCGGGGACGGGCCGCAGAGCCACCTCGATGAGCACAGGGGATAGGCCAGCATAGGGCCGGAGGCCACACATAGGCCAGAAGTGAGGCTGTCAGTGTAGGACAGTAGAGGCACATAAGTCGTGGCAGTCAGGTCACGGACAGGGACGTAGATATGAGAGTGAATGAGATACTATAGTGTTGCCATGTTGATAGGCTAGTGAACTGATATTATGTTGTTGCCATGTTGATGGCTATGGAAATAATAATGTGTTATTGCCCTGCTGAGGTGCTAGGGGAGTGCTAAAGTGTATGATAATAGGAAGGTGATATTGAGAGACTGCGGTGCCAGTAACTTATTAATGTACTATTAAGACCCTGAGGGGAGAGGCTGAGGCCGAAGTGCCTTTAGGAGTAACTACCGGATTGTGGATCCGAGGGAGAGTGTGTGTGAGAATAAGGCCGTTGTACGGCAGTCATTTCAATAATATAATGTATGTAATTGCGCTATTAGATGTATAATTATGTTTAATAAATGTGTGAGTCTGATGGATTGTTTTGTTAAGTGTTAAACTTGTTTGTTCGTGATTGTCGTCCTGTCATAAACTATTACATCTCCCAGTCTGGGATTTGTGACAAAGAGAGGCGTTTTCCAATAAGTCAATCGAGAGACATTCAGAGAAAATAAAAACAATTTTTAAAAAAAGGGCTAAAACTTTGCTGTTTATGACAATCTCTTTCGTTCTTAAAATTATCATTGCGGTCATTCAGAAATATTATGTTCAGTGAAATCAGTTCTCAGTAGTCATAGAATTATCAATTCATCCTCAGTGTTGTGAAAAGTTAATAATTCCATTAATGAATGAAATGCAACGAGTGTCTTTCACTTTAAATAGCTTTGCATTTAAATGAAAGCATAAAGTTAAATTGTGCATTTTTCCTCAGGAGAAAACGAGCACCTACCAAGTCAGTGGATTATCCAACAGGAACGCCAGACAATGAAACACCTGAACTTGTACTTTCACCTCTAAACACCTTCATTTATAATGCCAGAGCAGAAGGTAAAGATTTTTACCTCATACAGATGGACGGTGTTTCTTTCTGTCATCTGAAAAACAGTTTGCAGTTCTGTTTGTTGGTTATCAATAATTGATTGTGACTGTGGTGTTGGTGAGGAATAGAAAAAATGCGTTTCTTTCTTATTATTAACCAAAACAGTGGTAATGTATTATTTAATTCCAGTGTTTCTGAAAACATCAAAGTCATTGCGTTTCTTCACTCTTGGCACAAGTAAATCCCATTGATGTAAAAAAAAATCATCTTGTTCTAATAGAAATACCTGTAAAAATCAATTTAATTAATACAGGTGACATATCATTTCAATCAGTGAATAAATTAAGGAGACTTGCACTCACCAAAGAATCTTCTGACACAAACTAATGTGGAGAAAGAAATGTAAAAATGGTTTTTCTTTTCTTTCCCGACATCGTTTTCTGCACCACCTGATGAAGCATTATAAACAATTGAAGTGTTTCCAAAAATGATTGCTGCAAAGTTCTGAAGTATGAGGTTTTTTTTCGGGGGGTGGGGGGGGGGTTGATCATAATGTTCCACAGTTTTGAATTTCAGTATAACGAATAACAGAGAATGTATTTTGACACAAGAGAGAATGAATGAATTTTTAATGTAACAACGCATACAATAAAGGGGAAAGGGGAGGTTGGGGGGGGGGGGGGCGCCTGCCTACGTCCACAGACTGTCATACGTGGAACGGGCTCTTCAAAACTGTGCAAACATCATGTTCTTATTATATCTTCAGAACACACTCCTTCTTATAGATGGTCATGAACCCAAATACAAGTGAGCCTTGTCATTCCCTCTTTTCTTGCAATATTCACTGGCCTTCATCATACTGAAGCTCAGAGTGCTGTGACATGAACAAAGGGCCCAAGTTCGTGGTTAGCTATTGCGTGTGGCAAACCTGAGAATTACATGTATACCTTTTCTTCCTCATCAATGTTGTTATGCTAACTTGGATCATTTCTTATTGATATAGATCTAGTAGCAAACAGAGAGGGATCTGGCTTGATCAAGGTGAATGACGACAGCAAACCAGGGGGCTATTACAACGCACTTGCTGCCATGCCCAGCACTACCGTTATTCCCATTGGAGAACTGAATGCTTATTTATCCAGTCACGACACAGGCTACTTCAGACAGCAATTTGGGGTATGTAATTAGTGATGATGATGGTGACGATGTTTGTTCTTCACAGATGAAGAGTCCAAGACTTCAGTATCCTTAAAGTCACACTGTGTTTGTGTGGCTGATAAGGCCGACCCTCTCCGTGAATAAAAAAATTATTTATTACATTATTTTTTTCTCTGCTGCCTCTTCTGAACAGCGATCTCCACACATTGCTCCTCATGATGCTGACACTCCAGACCTGATTAGGGCTCGCTACGTTGGACGATCCTGTTCAGTATGGCATAGCGGTATCGAAATGATAATAATATACTTGGCTCATACTGCCAGCGCTGCCAATATTAACTAATGCAGTATCATACAGTGTAATTTTTCTGTTGGGTGTTTTGAAAAGTGATCATGTCAGCGACATTTTTTTTAGAAGGTGATTACTTACATCCTGTGGTACAATACCTGCTGATCAGCTGAACAAGGAGAAGCATTACTGATGATTTTGTCCTCGGTGTGTATGGACTGTGATTGCCATGGCACTGATTTGTGGATATTGATTAGGTACATAATGTAAAGATTTATTTTTTTTCTGTTTCTTACTTGTGGACATTTTTCCGTGGCAAATGTCCGTAGTAAAAACCATATTTGCAGATTTCTTACTGTGACAGTATGGTATTCATTTGCCCTGCTAGCAACTTTGAATCTCATGGTTTGAACAGAATGTAATGATTTACAATGAGCGTCGGAAACAAAGCTTTTGTGAACGTAATTGATTTATTACTATGGATCATACGGTATTGAAAAAAACTTAAATAGAAAGTAAAGGAAGAAAACAAAGAACTTGCCAGTCCCTATGTCAATTTAAAGTCATCCATACTCTTGATCAGGTAAAACTGAGATGCTGACCGAAACTCGTGATGTAATGTACCCTTAATGAGAGTGTTAAAACTGTAATATGATTGATGGGAGACATTTTGTTATAGGGTGTTCTAAACAGAGTTCATTTCATATACAAGTGATATGAAGGGTGTGTTATCTGCTCAGAAAATATGCAGACATAATAATTTATTGACAGTTTCTGTTTTGTTTGCTGTTTTTGCTATTGTTGTGGTTGTTAATGTTGTTTTCTTGCTCTGTCTATTGATGATTGTGCATCCAATTTTTGGGTCCTCTTCAGATGTATTGTATATAATACAATATGATGAATCATTTTAATTTGGATTCCTGAGTTTGTGATTTCTCTCACTACAGAGGGTCCCCGGTGTCAATACAGAATTTACCACGGACGTGGGCCTGAGTGATGAGAACAAGCATAAGAACCGTTACAAGAATATCTGTGCATGTAAGTTTGTTTATGTTTCTGAATGTCAAAGTAACAAGATCTGTGACTTGCCGTGACAATGTAGATTGTTAATTATTTTTGACGGACACTGTTCCAACAAGACTTCATCACCATACGTATCACTTATTTGATCTGCAACAGTGTCTAATTTGTAGGTGCAACTGTAGGTAGTTAACTGATTCACTTGCAGTTAGTTCCTTGAAAAGAATAAGAGTTATCATAATGCTCTCTTTGTGCCCAGTAAAGTGGCTTTATATGAGTTTTTAAAATGTGGTAAAATGTCAGATTATTGGTAATTTAACAAACAATATGCTTCAGTGTGATTTTCATGTACTATTTAAAGTGGAGTGGGTATCTTTCGGATGAGTCGCTCACAGCGACTTCGAGCGTGGGGAGTCAGTTCAACATAAAAGAGAGTATATTTGGGTGAAGAGGTTATTCCCATTTGTTAACCATAGAAAGCGATCCAAGACAATGATGGCTCTCAGCAACTGCCTCCAGATGACCTGCCTAAAATATCCAGAAAAGTCTTTACTTCATACAAACACAGTATGCTTAAGTATAATTCTTTTACAGCTGGATGAAACTGTGATAAAACTGCAAATGTGAACCAGTGACCTGTTTGTTATTCTTGTTTATTCTGGGGAAATAAGACTGACAGTGATTTGTTTCGTTTACATAGACAGTCTAATTTAATTTTCACATAAATAAAACCTTTCCAGATGATCATTCCCGCGTCCATCTAAAAATAAACCAACGCAAGCATGAAGGAGACTACATCAACGCATCATATGTGGAGGTAATGACTGACTTAGGGAATCTCGTTTGTGTTTTCACCTTTATTTAATAATAGTATACTCATACTTTGATACTAATGATACCGTGGATTTTTTTTTGTTGAGTAAATCGGTCTGCTTATCAATATCATTTTTACAAAGGACAAAGTAGAAAATTCAAACTCCGGCTACAGTCCCCCCCCCCCCCCCCAAGGTTCTATAAGGTTTAGTGAGAAATGCAAGCTCCTGAAAAAAAATTCAAATAAACCCAACAATTTTCAAGATAATCAATGTTGATCTCACTCATTCTATGAAAGGCACACTATAATTCTTCTTTAAAATGGCAAAATTGTCAAAGTGTCAAAATATTTGTAAGGGCTCTTTGTCTTCATAGAAATAAACCCACGCAAACTGCTTCTGGCGTATTATATATATATATATATTTCTTTTAATCCAAACAGGGTTACAATGGAGAGGAGAAATACATTGCATCCCAGGGTGAGATTTTTGTTTAGTTGTGCTCACTGTGATGTATCAGTGTTTGCTCTGAGTTGGATAAACGTGTTAAAGATGATTTTTCCATTTTTGTTCTTTTTATTTTCAATTCCTGTCCAACATAATTAGTTTAATTTAAACCATTAGGCATAGGAGGAACATTTTGCATTATCTAACATTTTTTCACCTTTACTCATGCAGGCCCTAACCAAATCATCCTTGATGATTTTGTCCGCATGTTATGGGAACACAAACCTGACAAAGTGGTGATGCTGACCAACCTGATTGAAGATGGAAAGGTGAGACATCCTCTTTCATCACAGGCACAACAAGCAGAGGCCGGTCAGGCCAGCTTTTGTCTTTCGTTGAAAAAAAAAAAAAAGCATTTTGTTTTCAACCGTCTTTGCTACTAACACCACTGAAATTGGGTTTTCCGGAGAAATTTAACTTTTTTTTTTTTTTACTTTCAAGGTCAGTTCGGACTGCAAATACCAAGTTGATAAGATAGACCCATGATAGGACAGGGTACTAATTCCCCGCGACAGCAAGAAGGATTAACCAGAAAATTAGAACTCTAGAGCGGACAATGCAAATCATGTTTAATTTCGAGTAAACCAGCGGGGGATAATACAATGTACATGTTTGATACAATTGTGTAGTATTAATTTCTAATTTGAAATAAGTATTTTATGTACTGGTGTGCAAGCAAAAATGACTCCAACCCGATGTTCATGTAGTAATTTTATGATATTATCTCTATTTTAGACCAGGTGTGAGAAGTACTGGCCAGATGATGACACGATGGTGTATGGACCAATTACTGTAGAACTACTGACCACCCATGTTTTCGCTGACTACACCATAAGAAAACTTCGACTAAAGAAGGTGTGTGTTCCTATTTATGAGCATAGACGTGCATGATTGTTTGGTTGGAACAGAGTTTTGTTAGGAGATACTGGTTTTCAAGTCTTTCTTACAGACACTTAATATCATGTGTTCCAAGAATGGGCCCGATTGTTTTGTGTCATATTTCAAATAACGTGTGACTTGTAGGCTACAAGAACATTTTTAAAAGTCTTACTCAGCTTTAAGGGCAGTTGGCTGTTTACCTAGCTCAAAATGCCACACACCTGAACAGAAGATGTACAGGGGTTTATAATTTGTTTTATCATATTGGAAAAAAATGAAAAGACTTTTCAGACAAGAAATGAAAATGCACTCATAAAAAGATACAGTCACATCGGGCTGTGTCATGCAAATCACTGACAGTGTGCTTTTCATTCGTAGGAAAAGAAAACACCTCACGACTTAACCCAGTTCCACTTCACTTCTTGGCCAGACAAAGGTGCCCCCGATACTCCCTGGCCACTGGTAGATTTTGAACAAAGAGTGGCATTTTATCCTACAAGTAAACCTATCGTGGTACACTGCAGGTGAGCACCTTACCCAATAACATTTTATTAAACTAATGTTTGCAAGTGTTCTCACAGACTGTCAGAGCCATAGTAAAAAAAGAACGGTGGTACAACATTTCAGAGATACTGTGTCATGCCATGCTGTCAGTTTCTACTTTAGAACTCGAAGACTGCAAAGTATTTTCCAATGAGATTATTTGCCGTGTTGCCAAATTGATTGTGCTGCCCAATTGATTTGAAACGATAAGATCGAGAAAAAGTTCTGTTTTCATTAAGGTTATAATGGAGAGCATATAAAACATTGTAAATTGGTTGACATTAAGTCAAGGGAAGAAACCAGTGATAAAATAGGGTGGAGAAATAAACAGGTGATTGTCAAAGATTTCCAATGACTCCTGTTATTATGCCTGGGAGACTTGAAATCGGGATTACACTACAGAAATTGTAACTGACGAAAAAATATGTGCGGGGTAATTGCGTTAACTTGAGCTACTTGATCCTTGTCTGAATTTATTTCTGTGGTGTACAGTAAAGCAGTTCAGCAATGAGATTAGTTATGATTGTAACACCCCCCCCCCCCAGCCCCATTTAAACCATTTGCTCGGCAATTCCATCAAGAATCAGGAACTAAAGTCTACTGAATATGTTTTGGCAAAAATACATCAGTTTAATTGTTACGTACACATAGTAACAGTTTATCATTTTAACGATTACCATTTCTTTCTTCTACACACGTAGTCTTCATTACACTTCATTATGCATTATGATATTCTTTTGAGTTTAGTTTCTCTTCACTTTTATAAATACGTATCATGG
This sequence comes from Onchidella celtica, assembly GCA_963931925.1. Taxonomy (NCBI): domain Eukaryota; kingdom Metazoa; phylum Mollusca; class Gastropoda; order Systellommatophora; family Onchidiidae; genus Onchidella; species Onchidella celtica. Next base: position 13,095,478 of record OZ007571.1, on the reverse strand, counting down.
ACGTATTATCAAGTTCAATTCCATTTCAGTGCTGGTGTAGGGCGCACTGGAACTTTCATTGCACTACGCCATGTGATGAGAGAAGGAGAAGACAGAGGTACGATGGATTTCTACTCAACATTGGTCAAAATGAGAACTGCCAGGATGTACATGATACAGACGCTGGTAAGTTTTAACAGTTGCAGCGCAGGGCTCTATTTGATATATTTCACCCCCGACTTGTTCGAAATGAGAGAGACAGAGACTTGCTACTTTTGCAATCCGAATTCGTCATGTCATCTGAGAGTAAAACATATCTTGACAACTACTTGAGTATAAAAAGGTAGTGCATTGATCTGTTGTGTATATGATGCATTTTAAATAAAGTTAAATTATTTAAGTCATCTCTTTTTCTTCATAGTAAGTTCACCATGCATCTCAGAATGTCAGAGGGACCTGCATGTTAATTTTTCCTTCTGTCCTTCCCTTGTCCAGGAGCAGTACCTTTTCTTGCATAGAGCTGCTCATGTGGCCATGGTCTGTCTTGGTACAACAGTGACAGCCAGCATGAGCGCAGAAAGACTTGACAAACTGCAAACCATGTCCAGAGCTGGAAAGACTAGTATGGAACAAGAATATACAGTAAATAATGCAATCACATCAGTGACGATTTGATGAACTTTAGTTTTGTTGTTGTTGTTGTTGTTTTTTAATATTTATACTTGACATTGCTAGAGGTGTGTCCTCGTCTCTTTAAATTGCACAGTATGAAAGTATGAATCAAAACAAAATGAAGCGTAGTCAAGCATTGTGAGCTGTGAGCATTGACACAAGGTTTAAAATTATTGAGCCAGCAAATCATTCTAAGAAAAGGTCTTCATTTTGGCCTCATATACATGCAGGCACATTCTACAGTACATCATTATTCATTGAAAAAATCCTTGGCTCAAGAATGATGAAGAAGCACTATTCTAATCACTATTAAAAGGACATTAAGCATGTCCTGGGCCGAACAAAACACATGGATATTTTCGGGTTTGAAATACCTTATACATAAACAAGCCACAGCAACCTTTTTGTGACACATGAAGTGTAAAGTGGAAGCCTTGTCACTTGCAGTGAAGGACTAGGTCTTCAGCTTCTGCATAAATAAACTCAATAGAAGATCATTCATTCTTCATAGTCTTTGCATCAATCTGTCTGGGTTCTCTCTAGCTTTGGACGGCACCTCCCTGTTTTTTTTTAAGGAGTACTGATACTTTTGGAGTTGTCAGATGTGAATTTTTACAAAAGCAAGAGAGGAATTCAGTAGAAGTAATGTTGTTATTACTTTTCATAAGTAATGTTGGCCAGCAGAAAGATAGAGACCAAATGCGAACATTTCAGTGGTGAGAATTATCAGTTTGAACTCACACAAAATAGTAGGAAAATGTCTTTTGCAAGTTAAAAGCAGTTTTTATTCTTATCGTGTCATATGCATCAAAAACATGAACTATACTTCATTAAATGGTGTCAGTATTGCATGCTCAAAAGTACAAGTCAAAGAAATTTGATCTTCCTCTGATTAAGCCAACGTGATGTCTTGAAAAATATTATAGAAAGTTATCACTCTGATATATGTGCAGCTGAACATTTGTCGCCTGGTTGAAGGTGAGGAGTGGAGAGAAGGAAATGGATCAATTCCCCAGAACATCACACAACGTGTATGAATTTAAACATTTGATTTTCTCAGGGGTTTGGCAGTTTCTATTCTCATTCCATTCTCATTCCAACATAGGCTATTTGCAATGCTTGTGCTGACAAAAGCAAGGGTGACTTAGATCAGAGTGCAGGCCATGATGCTGAAAATATTTACCAGAACAGCCGAACTGCAGAGAATAAGCTCAAGAACAGAGTGAGCAACATTCTGCCAGGTAAATTTATGGAACCTTTGGGAATACTTGACAGATAGCAGTATATTGTAATAATTTACAGAACCATTACCTAACCACCCAAGACATGTACGGAGAGTTCATTAAAACCCAGAGTGATTGTAAAAAAAAAAGTACCAGAATGCTAAAAAGCTTAGTATTAGACTTAAATTGAAAGTCTCACGTGTACAAGTATGAGGAACACATGGTACATCCCTTAGATAAATCACTGTATCATTCTGAAATACATTAAGATATTATTCCCACAGTTTGGACAGTCATCCCCACATACTTTATATAGAATTGATTATCTCTTTCTGCCACTTGACACAAAATATTCTCCCTCTGTCAGCAAGTTCAGCAAAAAGATGGGTTAATCTTCCCAAATTGTATCCTCAGATGAAAGGTACAGACCTATCTTAAGCTGTGACCTGAAGGGCAGCGGGGATTACATTAATGGTGTTTTGGTGCCGGTAAGGTTACATTTTGACATTATGAAATGTATTTAAAATGTACCAAATGACATATTGTATGGTCTAAATTTGACATAAATACACGTAGGCTTTGAGATTTACTTCCAAGTTTGGCTGATAAAGTTTTGATGGTTCTTGATAGTATTGCAAATGAAATATACCGGTAACATTGGCGTGCTATTTAGGTCACTTTCCTGCACAGACCTTCTGTGCCATCAATAGATGTTCATTAAAATGATTGGCCATGTTTTATATTGTAAGGATTTAAAAAAAAAAAAAAACTACCAGAATAATACTATTGGTGATGCCACAAAATATATTACTAACATAATTATATTATTTTGGAAATATTTTTGAAGTAATGTAGGATAGCTTTGTCATTTGAACAGAAAGGTTTTATGTCATCAGGGTTTCACCAGGAGAGACAGCCAAATTCTGACACAGCTACCAATGCCAGGAACCACCTTAGACTTCTGGCGTTTGGTTAAGCAGTATCGTGTGTCTCTAATTGTGGGATTTGAAATGGATTCAGAAGACAAGGACAAGGTACGGTACACACATTTAAACAGGTACAATAGCAGGAAATGGCAAAATGCCAATAAGATGCTTCTCACTCATGACCTGTGGGCTGTGCTGCAGATAACCTACATTTGTTCTGAAAAACATTTAATTACTTATGTATTTTGCACGCCACCACTTCATTATTTCTTTTAACTCCCACCAAAACTTACAGTAATTTACAAACTAAAATCAAACAACAAAATCACGGTCCAAGATGGGGTAAGCACTGGTTTACATGTAATAAAATAAAATTGAATAACTTGGTACAATGGTACAATGTGACATTTTTGTTTGTGGTGATTGAATTTTACAGACAATTGATGACATTTTACCTGCATCGGAGAATGATGTTGTTACAAGTGGACCATTTGATATTAAGATAGGACAAATACAATCTACTAGTTTCTGGGACAAACAAGACTTGACTGTGTCAGCCAACAGCCAGTACAGCTCCATGTCACTCAATAATACCAGTGTGAGTTATGTTCATTGAGTGATTTCAGTTCAAATCTTACTAAAAAATCTGGGTTGAAATCTTACTCAGAAATGGAAACCTTTTAATTTAGAGAACTTTGTAAATGCTCTTTCTATGATCCCAAAATCATTCCAGCCCATCATCGGGGTGGTTAACATCGCATATACATCAATTTCAGAGTCAGATTCTTTTTTTTTTTTTTTTCCTTTCATTTAGGATTTTTTTTTTTTTTTAATCAAGCCAACTATTTCAAACTCTTGTGTCAGTTCTCTTCATATATGTATATACTTTCATTTTACTCCTGGTATTTCAGTTTCAATAACAATAACAATTTGATTTTAATATAGGACCAATAACATGTACTAGTTGGTTCTGAACTTATTACAATAGTGAGCATAATTCCCCATGCCTGGGAATGCGTTTAAAGAGGCAAACGAAGAACTGGCACTGGTTCCATTTTTCATAATTTATATTAATGTTTCATTTAAATCCTTGGTTCTTTGTTTCGACAATGTGACCTTTCTTCAGGAGCACTTTGAGTTCCATGTTAAACATCTCAAATGTACTGGCATCAGCACTGAAACCAAAAACTTACTTGCGATTGTGGAACACGTCAGATCACTGAGATCTTCTGGTGAGGAGAAGACATTATACATGTGCAGGTTAGTGGGATATCTCTTTATATGGGTGCCTGTCTCAGATTTCCCATTGAGTGTGCTGTAGGAGCACTTTGGTGAAGAAAGGCGATATCAGTAAGGGGAAACTTTAACCAAAAGATGAAGTAAGTTCTATGTCTACAATACGCTATGATAGAATGGCCTACCTTTGGTCAGCTCTATGCCATAAATCACGATATATACAGATCTTCACCTTCTGATCTACCACCTACTGTTCTACCAAGGCTGACACGACATGCAATGAACACTCTCAACCGTAACAGTTTACAACATTTATGACAGACAGGTTGACGTGCATGTAATATGGCTCCAGACATGATGAGTCTCATCAGAAAATGAAGAATGCAGCAAAAAAGAATCAATAATGAATTCATCCTCATCCGCTGGGAATAACATTCAGTCATCTCTATTGAGTGTTTAAAAAAAAAAAATTAACGATAAGAAGTTGATAAAATGCAGCAAATACATCGGATGACATGGAAAAGCTACGAAACAAAAAGGCCCATTCATTATATATAGGTTTCAGACTTGTTTGCTGTTCATAGGAATATCGTTTTTTGGACATTACAGATGTATATCTACCTTTCTGAACCAGTCTGAATCCAGTTGCTCATTATAAATAACTAAGATGGATGGTGCTCACTAGTAAGAATTCAGTGTGTCCTGTGACTGGAGAAAATGTTTATTGATGTGTTTCAGAAATGGCGCTACTTACAGCGGCCTGATCTGTGTCCTGGCACTCTTGCTGGATAGACTGGACAATGACCACTGTTTGACTGTACCTTTGGTGGTTGGAGCTATTAAGTACATTCGTCCTCATGTTATCCCAACACTGGTGAGAATATGCTTACTATCAATCAGTGTTATACATCTTAAATCTGTATATCGCACTTACGCATACAATAACATTTCCTCACAACCCAAGACTGAGCAATGAAATTTAGATACTAAAAATTGTATAAACCTTCATAGTGAAGAATAGGAGTTTGGAGATCATTACTTGTGCATGTAATTCTAGATCTAGTGTTTCAAAGATATTACTAATTTTAAAGTGGGTCAACATGACTTTCAAAGACATGCTCTCTTCACATCAAATTATAATCACATTAAAGTGGCACTATTATGTTGAAGAAATCTGAATTTTGTGTGAAAAGACTCACTTGAAAGGAGGGCATATATTTGATACTATACAAAATACACCAAGCAAAATTATGTTAAAGTGATTGACAGAGAGAAATGTGAACATTAGAACAGAAGCACAGGGGCCGTGTGAAGGAGGTTTTTTTTTCTATTTAATGATTTACTGTTCTGTTCTCATGTGATGTGATTGTTGCAATTAAGTATTACAGAGTTATTTTATTGTTGTTGTGGTTTTTTTTCTCCTAAACGACAGGACCAGTACAAGTCACTGTATGACGTCCTGCACTGGTACAAAGAGAACAGCAGTGTATACTCGAACGTGGGAGATGTGGGTCAGGATGCTGAGCAAAGATCCTTGGGTGATACTGAGATACGCAGCGACAAATCTGATGAGGAATCAAATGATGACGTGAAAGTTTATGATAATACAAATCAATCCTAGGATGAAAATATTTGTATCTAGAGCTGCAGTGATTTGGACGATAATCCAAATTTTGAATAATATAGTTTTGATAATTTTGAATACGTTTGTTAAAAGTAATACTTGTTTTTCTAATCCAGCGGTCGACTAGGCTTGAGCCCTCGTTCTAATTTATCTGGCAAAAAATTTGTAGGTATTCAGCAGATTGGGTTTTGTCTATACAGAGAACATTCATGAGATCTGGTGAGGTGGGTAGCTGAGTACTTAGCAGGCCACTTAGAGCAGGTGTTGAAAACAAAATTATTGTAAATGGGTAAAAAATATGACTACAATACTATCATGTAATTTGGAAGACAATATTTTTAAAATGTTTCATAATAATTGTTTCGTTAAAATGAGACAAAAGAAACAGAATGGTGGACGTTGCAAAGACTTGAGCAACAACAAAACTACACAATAGATTCTAAAATCTTTTTTTTTTTTTTTTATGAAAAAGATAGTGGTGTGAGTATTTCGTTGTGGTACACATTTCATTCTCACTTTTTTTTTTCTGTTGTTGTTTTTTTTTTTCAACACTACAATCTGAATGACAGTTTCAAAATTTATAAAACAGATTTTCTTAAGTATCAACCAATTTAACTAAATCGTTTTGTGTTGATCATAATGTGGTCCTTGCCAGCGTGGTATTAAACATTGCCATATTGTGGTCTTTGCCAAAGTGGGTGCCATATTCTCATTTTTTTTTACCACTATTATGAAACTGAAGATTGACAATTTGTACTGCCAAGCTGGATTTTCATGTCTACGGAAAAAGCACAAACTCTTCAGTTACTGAAATAGAATGTTTTCATGTGTACAGACATGCCGTTTCGGTGCATATGGAGACACTTTTTTATTACTTGACTGATTTTTACCGTTTCCGCACTCATGAAAACACAGCGTTATGATTTGCAGTAGATAATACTTTGTTTTAGGCAAGGGAAGAACTTACAGTTCATTGGACAGGTCTGTGTTTTCAAACGTATCATCTTTATCTTAATAATTGTACTTTCCCAGATGAGAAAGATTATCGCGTATTAAAAAAATAATGAATTATTTTGCGGTAGAACCAGTTTCCCTTGATAGTCTACTTAATATCATTACTATGAGTGCTATGATTATTATTCCCCATTGCCTTTTCGTTTTATACACTTATTGTTGCAGTAACCACGATGTATTGTACTATGAATAATTAGAAATTTTGATTTTTTGTGTCCATTGGCACGTATATTCTGTCTATAATTTTGTCTTATTTTCTTTGAATGCAGTGTTCATTTTGTGTTTTAGGCGCATTTTATCTCTATAATGTGATAATTTTCTTTTTTTATGAATGAAATACACTTTGCTGTTGAAGTATACCTGCCAGCCTCCCTATAGTTGGTAGCATTACTGTAGGGGCGGATTTCCTGCATCAAAACAACTGTGGTTTCCTGCATCAAAACAACTGTGGCGCAATGTCGTAGGAAGCAGGTCTAGGTAGGAACAAAGGCCAATCCTAAGCCTCAGATTGAAGTAGGGTTACTGGCAGGGCACTGACTGCATTTCTTTTCCTTCTGTTTTTTCTTACTTGAGGACTCTTACTGCCCACGTCATGCAACAGGAGTACGATAGTGTGTACTGTATGAATGGCATTTTCACTATGGAATCTATAAAGTTCCAACTGTATTTTATTTCACCTGTGCCATTTCTTCTATATACTCCATACCTTTTATTGCGGCACGATGTGTTTACTAGTAAGTGCAACTCTTCACACTGATGGCTTGGTGATAGTGATAATCTTGGAAATTTTAGACGTTTTATTTTATTTTATGTTCTATTCCACTAAGTTCAAATTTTCTGCAATCAATTTTTACCACTTACAGTAATATGCAAATCTCTTTCCTGTGTTAGATATGTTTTCCAGGGCCGTCTTAACATCAGTATGGGCCCCTGGGCCAAGCAATAGGCTGCGAACGACCTACTATGCAACTACTCAAAAATTTGCATGCAGGGGCCCTCATACACCCTTGAGGACTCCGGCAATTGCCCAGTGTGCCATGCGTTAAGACGGCTCTGATGTTTTCCCTGAGAAGTGGGAAATAGAGACTAGAATTAGCGGAACATGATATTGCATTATGCGGTGCTTTCCCTCGTTAGCAAAATTGTGTAGTTTAGGTTGCATGTCCAAACATTATTGCTTTATATGCTTTATATTCATAATTAGCATTTATTTGACATTTTCAAAGATAATGGGCCTTTTGAAATTTTATTTGATGATATCACAGTAAATCGTTTATTTTTTTATGCTTCTATATCTTTTCGTCCCAGTAATCTTCATTAAAAATATATATATATTATACTATGAAATTTAATTTTTAAAAAAGGGAACAAAGATGATTTGCGATTTACAGAAGCATCAGGAAGAAATCTGGAAAAGAAAAAAAAAAACACTGGTTCCATTTATTTTGGATAAATATGATTACAATAAAATATTTATAATTTAAATCAAATCTGTTGTCTTCATTCATTTTCACCCCTTGGCGGATATTTGTTTTCCTCTCCGATGGCATCCTGTCACAATAAATACGGTGACTTTTGCTTTAAGTGGTTTGACGAATACTCGGATGGCTGTTGTTATAAGCACGTACGCTCTCCAACCGTTTTGCGCTGGGGGCGGGTGCGTATACGTGCCCTATCCCTATCCCCGTCCTTATTCTCAACCCTAAAACTTATCCATTCCCTAACCCTGCCCCCTACCCTTTCAGCCAAAAAAAAAAAAACACTAGTTCCATTTATTTTGGATAAATATACCCACGCTATCATCTAAGCGTCACCCAAAAACGCGCAACCCATTTACACCCTAACAGTTCACTAAGAGCAAATTCTAACCAAAAAAATATAACAAGTAAAACATTTTTAGAAGCTACCCTCCTGCTCTGGTATGTTCTAAATACACCATCTTAGTAAAATATTACTTAACAAGATAAATAATAAACAAAACTTACAATGTAGTGATACATAACAAGATTCCACCTATGTAACCAGAGATGGCCACTTAAATTGACCAATCCTGGACAATACAGACAACGCTAAGATCATGGTTTAAAAATTGGCGCAGTGAGTACATCAGTTGGGAATGTTACTCAACACTACATGACTCATGTCAAGTGCGCGATCAAACAATAAGGGGAGATTATCAATACAGTGGAGTCCAAGTAAACCGAACTTTGATAAATCGAGTTTCTGTTAAATAGAGGTGATTTTGAAATGAGGTTTTTTTTCCTTCTTTATCTCTATTAAACATTTACTGCTATTTCGAGTTCGAACTGCCCCAATTCTGATAAATAGAGTTGATCGAGGGCTCTCATCCTCAATCAACTCAATGTAAGTTAATGTAACTTCTGATTTCCAGCCCCGTAGCCGTGAAAACCAGACTCCACAAACACGCTGACACAGGCCTGTTCAACAACTCCACGCTCCCCAGCCATCGAGGGGGAGGGTAGAGGTACCAAAAATGATGCAATGGGTAGGCTGCAGAGCCTTCCTCTTACGTGTGTGTCCCGACCAAGCGAGAAACATGCGGTGGAGGGTGGCAGTGGTACGGGTGGGGGTCCCTGCACGCAGCGTGATTATGCCCCCATGACCAATGATTGATATCACTATCAGCTAACAATACAGTACGCGAGACGGTGCTCGCATTTTTAATTTATGGCCAGTGAATTAATCGATTGCTGACGTAATCACAACAGGTAGATCTACCGCCAAGACACGGTATACCGTAGGACATAAATTACACACAGTTGAGCCGTGTGGTGTGCCCATCTTGATCACATAGAGCCATTCTAGCACACGCTTGTGTAATGCTCGCTAAGCATCACAATCATGACTGTATTCAAAAGTAAAACCCTATGGTAAGGCCCTGGAGGAACAAAGACCTCACTTTCACGAGGTTCTTAGCACATCAGTACTGCAAATACGCGGCTGCAGTGTTTACACATTCACCACACTATACTCGATGAGGAGGGGGGACCAGTACGGCATTGTTACGCTGCGTAATAGTAATTCCACGCCACTGATAGCAAGGTGGGATAACGCAGTAGGCCTACAGTCTCGCATTTGAACATCGTACGGGGAAAATGTCTTTATTGATTGATGACGTCACACACAATACATGAGGCCAAGATAAAGACAGTTTGCTGACCAGCAACTGCCACTAGTGCCAGGTCTAGGCCATTCAATGTTGCTTTTTTTGTTTTACCGCTACGGTAGAGTAACTTCTAAAGAAAAAATAATCGAAAGATCTCACGACTCATACAGGTTCCTTTGCGTTTTGTGTGTGTGTGTGTGTATGTGGGAAGGGGGGGGGCAAGACGAAGGGATACAATTACACGTATGGTATGGGGCAGACTGCAAAATAATGGTTGTTTCTCTGCCCAAAGGTAAACCGAACTTTCGTAAATCGAAGTATAATCCATTTCCCGGCGACTTCGAATCATGCGGGCTTCACTGTTTCTTTGTGGTTACTTCCCCTTGTCAAAACAAACTGGTTTATCTCCCTTTCACCACATCGAGCTATAACTCAGCCCTGGAATGGTTCACCCCATTACATATATGTGCTCATGTTGTATGCTGTCATCTGTATGTTATTCGACTTTTGTATTGGAATGCCATTCATGTTATAAGAAAGATGCCTTGATAATCTTGTCTGATATATTTTTGAATTGTTTTATCTTGTAGAATGATTTTTTAAAATTTGCTTGTGTTTAAAACAGTTTGCATTAGTTTTCCTGCATTAAGAAAACCTATCAAGATCAGCATCATCGCTGTTGAATCAGTTGACATTTTATTGATTAAATGAAACTCTTGAAGCCAAAATTGTTGTGTTTCTTTTTCGTTTGATTTGCAATTGAAACAGAACGTGTTGTGTATAACCAGGGTTGGCAAACAGAATGTTTTTACAGCGAAATTGAACAAAACGAGTTTGAAATTTCTAACCTTAATGAAAATTCATATAATTGCAATAATTTCAACGCGGTAACCTGAATACCTGTAGTTTTATTGAGCTATGAAATAGTCACACACCTTGTGTCTTGGATATCTACAGGCATGAGCAGTGAATAAAATTGGATATAACTGACTTTGATTGATAACACTCGATTCGATATTTTAGAGAGAGAGGGGGGGGGAGTGAGAGAGAAAGAGAGAGAGGGGGAACGAGAGAGAGAAAGAGAAAGAGAGATAAAAAGAAAGAGAAAGAGAACGAGACAGAAAGAGAGAGAGAGAGAAAGAGAAAGAAAGAGAAAGAGAGAGAGAGAGAAAGCGAGAGAGAGAGAGAGAGAGAATATATTATGTGGGCACATATGAAACAGAAAGAGAGAAAGAAACATCGTGACGAATGAGGCGGTTGCTGAAGTAATATTTGGCAGTTCTTGTTGTTGTCCGAGGAAGAGGAAGAGAATGGCAGTTGGAAATTATAATTAAGAATGATCAGAGGCGAGGAAAGGCACAGGTGGATGTGATGGTTTTATGGTTAAGGTTTGTTTTAAAATGTGTGTTTGTCTGTTTAGGAATGGCCAAAGTGGCAACAACACACACACTATCTGTAAGCTGGCCGAGTAACTGACACACATAAAAGAATGAAACTTAATTAGCTGCAACGGTATTGGTTTGTTTACTGACTTAACAAGGAAATAGTGGCTGCGCCATAATTTACTCATTGAGTTGTCAAGATTATTTATTAAAATTCTCGAACATTGTTTTTGGCAGAACGCAATGGTAAGAAGTATTTATTCCAAGGGAGCATCTGCAATGGGGCAATCAATTTTGTTCCCGGGGAAAGCCCACCATAAGGGAAAAGAGACGGCACAATAAACATGCGTGTGAGACACCTCCCCCCCCCCCCCCCCCCCACCCATTAGATCAACAGTAACCATCCCGTACATACTGTATGAAGACCCATTAGATCAACAGTAACTATCCCGTACATACTGTATGAAGACCCATTAGATCAACAGTAACCATCCCGTACATAATGTATGAAGGCCCATTAGAGCAACAGTAACTATTCCGTACATACTGTATGAAGACCCATTAGATCAACAGTAACTATCCCGTACATACTGTACGAAGACCCATTAGATCAACAGTAACTATCCCGTACATACTGTACGAAGACCCATTAGATCAACAGTAACTATCCCGTATATACTGTATGAAGACCCATTAGATCAACAGTAACTATCCCGTGAATACTGTATGAAGACCCATTAGATCAACAGTAACTATTCCGTACATACTGTATGAAGACCCACTGGAACAACAGTGTGATGTTTCCACTTTCTCTCACTAACTTCCTTCTGACACCAGCCGTGATGGGCACGGCACAACCACACTAAATAATCGACTATCTCTCTTCTATAAGTTATAACAAACGATATCTGTATTGCTTATATATATACAATAATTATTAATTCATTCAATAATAATAGGAACATAGGTCATACAATTTCATGTGAATTTCGATGGAATGAAGTTGATGCAAATCAGTATATGATAATTAAAAGGCTTCGTAATATTCAATTCCTAGCACATTTTATAAAACACACGGGTACATTCAGCTTAAGGAAACCTCTCCTTTAGGGGTGTATGGCGCTATCTGGGCACTGGTTCTTCCTCTCTACTCTGGCTTGACTGCGCAGTTAGATCAACAGGTATCGGCAGGTACCAATAGGTCGGGAAACCAAGAAGCCACGATGTCGTTAATCAAAGGACAAGAAGTTGAGAAGCCAAGAAGGTGTTGTTCTTCCTCCTCTGTAGAAAAACAATCGCAACTTCCTAATCTACTGCTGGAAGGCATGACTTCCATACTTACTCCATGACGGATATTCATCATTAATACTTTAACCGCTGACACTGTTATAAGTCAGGCTGCAGCTGCCATACTCCACAGGCTCCCACATAGGCAATAGAATAAACGATCAATACAGTTTTAATGATATTTACACGTTCCCCACGAAGAATAACGCTCTCTCTAACAGACCTCATCCTATAAGGTTTCGTAACATATGTAACGGCGTTTCCGTGACTCTCTCAGAGGCAGTAGTTATACCAAAGTAAACCCCCTAGAATTAGGTTCTACAATTATGAACATTAAGTAAAAATACACATACATCGTACAATTGACTTACCACTCAGCAACAGCTCAAATGCCGACAAGATACCAAAGATACCACGTTCTGACAAAGGATGTTTGCGGGTTCCCTGACCTTCCCCACTCACAAGACTAGTACAAAATTACAGTTGCAGTTGTGGTCTCCTCTTCGGCACGAAGCTGGTGAGTGCTCTCAGCGGTCTGAAGTTGGAAGGAGCGTTCGGGGATTTATACCCAGTCGGGTAGCGTCCCAAGACGCTCACCGAGTGTACATTAGTTATCCTAATAGCCACCCCCGTCGACTCCACGTCAAATACTATTGAAGTATCTCTACCCCCCAAGCAATTCCCAGGTGATCTGATCGTCAAGTACGGCGGTCAGGTAAACACTACCCTTTTCGGGTGTCAACGCTTTCCGTTGCATCCCGTACTTTCCCCCTCTGGCCTACAATAACTCTGTCTCCCCGCCGTTAACTATCTTCCCACGCTAGTTATACCTTGCCAACCTGTCAACCTGTTACAAACAGTAACTGGCCTAAACAATTTTAGAAGCGTTCCCCCTTCTGCATCAAATTCTATGTTCCTAATGACACACGAATTTGCGAATGTTTTTCTATTTCAGAAATAGGCCAGCGAGATGTCACATGAAACCATAAAAATAATTCAAACTGAAATAGTTCATCAATTCCACGAGTCAAAGGTGAATGACCACACAATTAATATTTTCTACCAACCAACGTGTATTATTGAAGATTATTTAGTTATTTCCATTCAAACTTAACGAAAGTTAAGATAACTGCTACAGAAAACAGCAGTTTTTGTTGGTTAAAGATTTCGTCTGAGTAGTTCGTTAGTGGATAGTTCTCATTTTATCATCATCATTTACAAGGTAAACTGTCTGGGTGTTGTTATATGAACCTGCGCGCCCTTTAGATGTGTACTCTAATCTGTCACTTCTATTGCCCTCGCCACAAGAACTTTGCGCTCCCGGGGCTAAGTTTGGTGAAATATTCCGGATGAGGTCAATCCTTTTTTTTTTTTTTTAAATAATAAAATTAACCCTCTGGATCCCTCGAGCTCACGTGAGACGATAGAAAACAGCTATTGAAGTGCATCGTAACTGGGATTTCATTGCAGTACAAAACGTTACCTGCATAGAAAAGGACATCAAGACATATTTGTGAAGTATAATTATGATCCTGCCACTTGAGACTCCATGTTAAATGTCAGATATCTGTGAATATTAAATGTTTCGTATTTGGCACTTTGGGCTCTGGAGTATAAAAGATTTTCACATGTCACCTTGAAACAAAACAATGAAATGAAATATGATTGCACTAAAAAGTAAAATCTCTAATTTCCTGGTTAAATGCTTTAGATCGAGTAATTTTATCGATCTTCTTAAAACATATTTTCAAAGAAAGATCAGTTGATATACTATATGTGGTGGTGGTGGTTGCATGGCTGAAATGAAAATAAAAACGCAGGGAAGCAAAGATCCAGGCTGACGTCAGTTATAGGTGCCTCCGCACAGCTCAGGTCGGGTACAACGCTTTTATGTACAACGGCTGGTATTTCCTGGTAAGAACGTTCATGATAGTCCTGGAAAAAGGGTGATTTATGGCAAGTACCAGCTGGAAAAGATACAATCATAATATGTATTCATTAGCTTCCTCGTGGGCAGCTGTTTGTAGTTAGGGTTTTCAAGTCACGCAATGTGTCTGTGGCTTTGGCGAGACAGATCGAGAGCGGCTTTGGGCAGTCTGGGAGTGCGTGCTGGTGCTCGGAATATCCAGGTGTGATCTTCTCTTGGTCGACGGAGAACAGGATGAAGAATGAGAACCATCCCTGGCTGTGTCCTGACCCCGAGGGTGGGGGGCATGGTGGCGGTGGGGTGAGAGTCGGCCCGAATGCGGCCTATGACCCTTTCTGGATGACCCCGGTCTGTGGTGGGAAACAAAACCCTGGCCGCGTTGCACAGGGCTGGAGGATGGTACTGTCAGGTGTGATGTGTCGGGGTGGCCGTCCCCGGGAGGGTGACCGGGAACAGGCAGTGTCCCGGAGCCGTTGAGTTGTGACTGTCGCTCAACCTCTAGCTCACCTTTCGCCAGCGGATGCCAAATAGCCAACTTCAGTGGACAACTGATTCATGCAGAAAAGCACACACACACACACACACTTACACACACATGCACACACGTAGCCAACACAGTTTTGTGGCGTTTGGCATAAAGTAAGTACAGGATATTTTACAAATCTTCTTCTTTGTCTGGCATTCACAGATGATCAAGATAACATTAAGCTCATTATCTTCTCGATGGTGTAATTATCTTGTTAAAAGACATACACAAGAGGGAAATCCGAGTACCTTTTTAAACCTAATTCTTTGCAAATCCTAACTTTTCATCCACCTTTGCTATTTGATCCATACACTGCAAATCTACACACAAAGAAAAAAAGAAACATGAAAGTAAAACTATTTTTTTTTTAAAGAGGAGGGGGGGGGGGGAGAAATTAGGCAAACACGCTAAAGGAGAAACTCAACATTTGCACTGGAAATTCGTAGATAACTTCATATAATCTTGTAGCCATGGCCGGAGTAACTGGCCCTGAAATTCGTTTCTTCTTCTTCTTATTGTTTTTGTTGTTATTATTATTATTATTATTATTATTATTATTATTATCATCCGTGCATTCAAAAACAAGAAATCCAAAATAAAATGACCAACCTGTTCAAAGGCCGGTGACCCCGGAGGGAGGGGAAGTCTCTCTATTTTGTGTGCCCCATGAGCGCCACTGTGTCTGTGGTGGAGGGTGGAGCTCAGAATTCGGTGGAGTTCAGCAGAGTCAAAACTCCTCTCCAACTTTGTGTGCACCATCTCAGTGACGTGTGTCGGCCAGCCAGAAGTTCCCAGGTTCCTCACGCTAGAAACAGTTCTATCCCCGCCCTTTGATGATGTTACGGGTGTGCCCTCGAGTGTTACGGGGATGGTTATTATGAATTATTGTTACGACTGCATTTTAAACTATCGAGAGGTTTTTAGAAATTACTCTTCCATACCATGCCACATATACTAATAACAATTCGAATAAGTTTTATCAAGGACCTTGCAGGGCCACAAATTTATTACTTTAAATTCCCTAACAATTTCGTCTAGCTCTTACATACTAAAAAGACAACATCAGCAGCATCAAATGAAAATTCAATAATATATCACTAGAAGTCTCCTTTAGATTCTTAAAAGATTATATCATTCTAACTCATTCACAATTTAATTATTACTTATCTATCTTTCAGAAATAGCCTACCTACTATCTACAAATAATATCTTAATGTCTCAGACGACAATGTTAACACAGTTATTTGTGCCTACCGCTTAAAAAGGATATAACTCGTCAACACAACTGACGTACTGTAGTTACATTAGATCTAGATCTACTCTAGGATGGGCTGGCAATCCCCAGCCTCATCCAGACACATCAATTTCAATTTACAAATGTGTATACCAGACACTCATGCTAGATCTAGTTGCATGTAAAATACATTATAGTCTTGCATTCTTTGGTAGCACTTCTACTGGAAACTTAAGGTCAGATTCACGTTCATCGTCGAATCAGTAGGTAGATCTAGAAACTTACGATTGGCCCCTGATCCGAGATCAGGGAGCTGGAGATAATAGCAGTAGTTAATTTCGTAAGGGCGTATGGTCTCATTCCAATGCCTATCAAGGACATAGACATGTCTTTAACAATCTTCTGATTCTCTCAGGCCGAATCCAGCCGACTGCCCTCGCAGATGGATAACAATTCTGCATGGAGTGCTCAAACATAGTAATGGCTCTGGTTATATACCGTCCAGCCATCTGCAAATCCTCAGCCAACTGCCCAAATTTGATTGGTGCATCCATTTCGAGCTCAGCTCGTAGTATTAATAGATTCTATTAATAGTAACAGACAAGGTCAATTTAACATATCAAAACCCTTGCCAAAGTCTCTAAACCCTCTACGTTTTATGTACGAATTTACTCACTCCCTTTTCTCACCCCTGTTAAAGTTTATCAAAATCACGGGGTCGAAAATTGCACCGTCACTGCCCCACTTTCTTTCCATCTCTAAGAAAAAGCGTTACAAAAACAAACTGTCCACGAGAATAGTTCAAGGACATTTGCACTGGCTAAAATCAACGCGACCCTGAAATAAACAAACCGTGACCCAGCACGGCAATTCTAGTCCTAACCCTGACAGATGACTTCTGATCTGCCTTTAAAAAAAAAAAAATTATTCAGTTTTTGATATATTGATGTCACTACAAATCACCAGGGATGGTTGTGGAAATAACAATAGATTCTGGATTATGAAAATGATTTGTAAAATACCATTAAGTTTATTGGTCTCTTTCTCATTTTTTTTTTCAGTCATTTTCGCCCAAGCCGTCGCTACATTGGTATTTGAGAAAGTGAAAAGAAACTCGAATCAAAACACATACACACAAAAACAGTACAATTGAACAAAACTGAAGACATGATCGACCCAACCACAAAAAAAGTCATGACGCAATGTAATTTTAACTGTCATGAAGGATATAAACCACACCAGGAACCACATAGTGCTAAAATAGCAGCAGCAATCCAAATTAACCTGAATAAATACGCTTTCTACCAATTTGTTGCGCTGGGCGTAGATATCCCAGCAATGTTGGGCAGTTCACACTTTGCGATTGCCCTACAGGGGCAGTGGGATTTTACAGCCACATGAAACTAGTGGTCAATTAATGTTTTCTTTTCCGCTTTGTGCGACGTCTGATCTACCCCGAGGCACGACAGCGAGCGCTGTCCCTGTTGGATCTGCAGATGTTGCCTTGCAGAGATCGAGTCCCTGGTCGTTTGGGATCTCGGATCTAGAGAAAGTCTCCGGATGATGGCTCTGAAATTCCATTCTATTGCTATTTTTTTCTTCTTATAATTTTGATAAAGTGATCAGTATAAATAAACAAAACAAGAACCTTTCTCATAATGTTGGCTTGTATTTGTGGACAATGGTTTCTCACTCCGGTAATATTCGTGAACAAAAATTGTTGAGTAATAATAGACTGTGCATGATAATGATCGATCTCAATAGCATACCGATAAAACAGTTATTCCCAATACATGTTATCTCTACCACTCCCCTCATCCACTGTGTGATCCCAGGGAGTTTATCATAATCTCCAGCACTGCCCAAAATTTACGTTTTCATGTAGATTTTGACGTCGCCATTTCCCAAAATAGTCTTTTTTTTTTTTTACCATTGTAGAAGCAAATAAATGCCGGATTTCGAATTGTCTTTTATTTATTTTTTCTGAACGGGGATGTAAAGGGAATGTAGTGCTCCACTGCTCTTTTGAATAATAGTAATTTAAAAATTCAAACAAGTGCGTGTTTTGTGATGTAAGCAAACCAACCCACTGTCTAAACTATTTTGTTTAAAACACGTCTCCCACGTACAGAGGATAAGTCTGTAAGAAAGGCATGAAACTCTAAAGTTATAAAAACTGTGACTAGTACAGAAATATCTTGATGCCTGAACATGATGGAGAGACATTGGAATAATATTATTTGCCATAATTGCGCGGTAAATTTTCTGACTCGTGGGCACAGAAACACGAAGAGAGCAACGTTTGTGATGTCAAGTAAACCAAAACATTTTTGATGAGACCTGAACATTCAAACTCCAGCTCAGGAATGACTAATGAAATGCTCATGTTTACAGATGAAAAACTGAATTTTGTTTCTTTTTCTCAAGCTGAGATTCCTTGTCGTGTCTCACACAGGTTTGAAAAATCAGCATGACTTTTGTTTGTTACATTAATCATAATCTGAAGCTTTGAATATTTCAGGGGCGTGTTGTCTTACCTCTCTATATGTGCTAGAAAGATTCGTCTCACATAACACTTGCACGTCCTCCAGCGCTGGATGTCTCAGATGAACTGCTTCAGTACCGAGTTGCCGTTCCTCACTGAATACTGAATACCAACTCGGTCAGGTTAATGAGAAGTCTGCAGGGGATCCAGAGCCGTCAGTGTCCTGATCTGTTAGGTCAACATGCACTTGTCTCAAACCAAACACAACGTCGCTGATGCGTGAAACAAATGGATATCTGTATTTGCGTAAGAAAATTGTCTAAAACACAAGAGGCGAAAAGTTCTGCAAGGTCAGTCAACCATTGGTGACGTCATACTGCCTGCCGTTCGGGTGGACAGTTTGGGAACGAAAACATCTTATTTCAAGAGAAGCTTTCTTCCTGTCCAGTACAAGTAATTCTGCCCTCATGGCTCAGTGGAGTGTAAACTTGCCGAGTTCACCAGCAATGTTGTCATAGTTTTGGAAAAAGCAAATCGCGGGGCAAATAGTGAACTAGACTAATTCGACCTTTTAAAACACAAATTGAGGTATTTGGCGTGCTAGCCCTTGACCTGCCGCAGGTTGTCTTATAAGTTGGGGGTTAAATTCTAAGAAATATAGGTTAAATACTTTTTTTTTTAATACCGAAACTATCAAGTCTGATAAAGAAAGTTGTTCAGTTTTTGCTGTTCAAGAACAATAATTATTTGTAAAAACTGAAACTCGAGTGTTCGCTTCGCAGCCCTGGAAATACAACACACTGATTATGAGCGCCAACTCCGAGAAAACCAAAAAAAAGTAAACCAAAAAAAATACGTTTTTCACCTAATCTCCATAAAAAAGTATGTAGTCTGCCATGGGCGAATGAAATTGTGTGTACATTATTCGTATTATACTCATGGGGGACGATTTTCATAGATGATCGAAAAGGCACAATTATAAAATGTTATAATTTATTTATAATGGTCACTATTTAATGAGTTCTGACTTTGACTTGGGTCACAGACAATTTACTAACTATTTTTTCATAGTCTGGCTTGATAGAAATGCCATCTAAATACTGTAATAGTACAAGGTTGCCATTTCCGTCCTGATGTTACGGTTTCGCCATGTACACTGGTCAAGTCAGACATTGCCGGAATGAACACCAGATGTGCGGTGTCGTTGTTGTAGCCTTCCACTCTTGTGTCCTTTCTACTGTTATTAGAGACCATGTAATACCCGAGGTCCCCTAAACTGGTTGACTTAGATCTATTGTTTTGTTTCTAGATCACGTCACCCAAATCATGTGTACGTCACAAGCAATACCTGCTCACGACCCACTAAACCTGCAGAACTTTCTAACAAAATGCTACCCTTATGTTAGTTAATGTAAACATATTATACTTCGGCAGATTACCAATTATGCATGTAAACGCTACATTAAATTTGACGTCATTTATTTATACTCCTAACATACGAAGATACTAAATATCGTAATCAGTATCAACATACTTTCGAAGTGAAGAGTTCACATTGTCGTCAGTATGAAATAATCGTAACAGAATAACTGACATGAGTATTTGTAAAGCAGACTCATGTTTCTGTAAATTGCAGATAATGAATACTGCAAATGGCAATAAGGATGCTGTATGTGAGAAATCACACGTAGCTAAAATGTGTGCCAAACAGATCAACTGGACACGCCCTGACATAGCAACATTATAATAATAAATTAATAGCGAATATACTGCAAGAACACTCAAACTGTACATTAAAAAAAAAATACCAAGAACAAAATGTATTTCTCAGCGACTACGTCACACATGAGTTTGAGTTTGAGTTTGGAGAAATCACGTGGAGGCAATAACGACTTTATTATTGAGTGAGGGAAAAGTAATACGGTAGAAAGATTTAACAGAATGCGAGGACTGGAGGAGACCCTACGAGAGGCGCTCGCCAACCATCCCATAGCACAGGAAGACAATCAGTGACTCTACACTTACCTACATACTAGCAATTGTGCCTGACCACATTATTTAAGACCAGAGTAACATTTAACTACCAGTCACAATGTTTTTGAAAATGTTCAATTCTTTTCCACTAACTCCAATGGGTACGTGAATGTGAACAACGCAACATTAGATTTGGTAAAATGTTTGTAAGACGACAATTTGTTCAGCAACCTTTTGATTTATTCTATTTTTTTCTTTTTTATATTCCGCCCCATGATATATGGAATGTCTGGGCATCATTTTATGTCAAAAATTATAAGTTTCCGTAATAAGTCTCTCTGCTACTGTGAATAAGCATGAGAATTCGTTTTCCCTACTTTTGTAAGAACATTACAGACTCTCTCATGAGCGTTGCCAAGGGAATGTGATCGCGGGTAGAAATGTGAGGGTGCAGTGTTATGAGAAAGTGGGAGAGGAGGAAGGGAGAGAGAGAGACATGACGAGTGCGAGAGAGGGGAGAGAAAGAGGGAGAGGGGGGGAGAGAGAGAGAAATAGAGAGAGAGAGAGGAAGAAGGAAAGAGGGGGAGTGGGAAAGGAGAGAGAGAGGCACAGAAAGAGAGAAAGTGAGAGAGGAAAAGAGAAAAAGGGAGAGAGAAATACAGAGGGGAGAAAGAGAGTGAGAGAGAGTAAGAGAGAGGGAGATAGAGAGGGGAGGGGAGAGAGAGGGGAAGAAAGAGAGAGACACAGAGAGAGAGAGAGAGTCAGCCTGCCCCCTAACAAAGAGCCCCCTAAACATTTGAGGCCCCTGGACAACAGTTACTGCCCATACAGTGTGCCCATGCGTTAAGATGGCTCTACCAGCACCACAACTACCCTACCACTACAGCAGCTACCTCTACAATGACAAATATCGACGCTAAAATCCCCCACCTCCCCAGAACACAGTCATGCTCTCTCCTCTACCTCCATCACCATCTTCTGCCACCACAGCAACAGACAACTACCACCATCACCAGTATAATAATTAATACACTCATACATCGACACCGAAATAACCACCATCGCATCATCCCCCTAGAATGTCAAGATTCTATCTCTACTTTTTGGCTGAACTGAGTTACATTTCATTACTTCTACGTGCCCTCTCCTTTGTGTGTTAAAGTATCAAGCAGATTCCATGAGTAATTATCAAAAAGAAGAAGAATTCTTTGCACTGAAAGCTGTGACCACACGAAACTTGTTTAGTTGTTTATTTTAGCAGGTTCGCAGCTCTTGGTATTTACACATCACTTTTCCTGTTTGTATTTTTCTTGTTCCTGTTTCTGTGTGTTATTATTTTGTTTGTATTTGTATTTGTATTTGTATTTGTATTTGTATTTGTATTTGTATAACTCTTTAATCCCATTTGGGAAATTTGCCTTTGTGCCATTGCAGCCCAGTTACAACTGGAGCAGGCACGTCGTCGCCACAGTGCAGCGCCGGTCGGCCGGGGGGGGGGGTGGAGATTGGGGGGATGAGGGAGGAGGGGGAGGGAATGGTAGGGATGAATTTTATTTAATTTTGCCCGGGCAGCGGCCTGTTCGGCCTGCTCTTTACGATTTCCAACTGCCAAGGTATCTTTAACGTGCACAACGTACACACGGGCCCTCCGAATTTTTTCGCCCTTATCCGAGAAGACTAGGTACTCGATCCTACCCCCCAAAAGGATCAGGAACACGAAAATATCAGAAAAATCCCAAACTTCAAACATGCCCGCCCCGGCCGGGTTTTCAACCCGGGACCCTTTGCATGAGAGGCGAGCACCTTGCCTCTAGACCACCTTATCACACGAAACTTCAATCCTCCATTTCTCTAAAGTTGGGGGAAGGGAATTATAACCTTGTCATTGTAAGGGGAGAATTTTCACTCTGATTAACCCCGCATCCCCCTTTTCCACCTCGAGCTTTGTTTCCACCACTGGTTATTTTCTCCCAACCCCTTACATACCTGTGTGTCTGCTTTGCAGTAGAAAATCTACATAAACAGGAAGGAAAAAAAAGTGGATATTACATGTTTCTCATTTAGGGTGAGATTGAGTTTGTAGTAATTAGGAGAAAGCATAATTCTTATGGACACGATAACAGCCACAATGTGATAGGAAAAAGTAAGACGAAAGACAGAAAACAATCAAAATGAATAGGTGGACCCCGGGGTGGACCTAGCGAAACATAGGCGTTATAGGATAGGTGGACCCAGCGGTGTACCTAGCGAAACATAAGCGTTTTAGGATAGGTGGACCCCGGACCAATGAAAAGCTGTCTTTCATTGCCAAGTTGGGCTAGGGTAAGAAAACAAACATTCGAATGGCGGCATGGATGTCGATATATCTAGATCTATCTAGATCTACATGTTTTGTTGGACCTGGGAGGTGTGAGGGTCTAGTCAGTGTGTATCAATGGGCGGCAGTCAGATTGACTAATCAGACGAAAAGGGGCTGGGGTAGCCATTGGCGATCGATCTACACGCAAGTTGGCCTACATTGGCTGAGATCATAATTCCGTGGTGCAGCGGTTGAATGAGTGGACTTGAAGGCCAAGTTTCTGTTACCACCAGATAAGTACTGATGACTGGAATTTGTTGCTGAATTACAACAGAATTTTTCTTTTTGCAACATCACTCTCACGGAACACACCACTTTTAAGAACTACTATCCTAAAACATTTCACTACAGTGAACCCAGCCCGGGGTCCACCTATCCTTAAACCTACTTGTTTCGCTAGGTACACATCCCTGGGTCCACTTACCCTTAAACCTACTTATTTCGCTTGGTACACCCCGGGGTCCACCTACCCTTACACCTATTTATTTCGCTAGGTACACACCCCGGGGTCCACCTATCCTTAAACCTACTTATTTCGCTAGGTACACACCCCGGGGTCCACCTATCCTTAAACCTACTTATTTCGCTAGGTACACACCCCGGGGTCCACCTATCCTTAAACCTACTTATTTCTCTAGGTACACACCCCGGGGTCCACCTATCCTTAAACCTACTTATTTCGCTAGGTACACCCCGGGGTCCACCTATCTTATTTCGCTAGGTACACACCCGGGGTCCACCTATCCTTAAACCTACTTATTTCGCTAGGTACACACCCGGGGTCCACCTATCTTTAAACCTACTTATTTCGCTAGGTACACCCCGGGGTCCACCTATCTTATTTCGCTAGGTACACACCCCGGGGGTCCACATATCTTATACAGATAGGTACACACCCCGGGGTCCACCTATCTTATTTCGCTAGGTACACAGCCCGGGGTCCACCTATCTTATTTCGCTAGGTACACAGCCCGGGGTCCACCTATCTTATACAGATAGGTACACACTCCGGGGTCCACCTATCTTATACAGATAGGTACACACCCCGGGGTCCACCTATCCTCTACCGAAAACAATAGAAAGATAGGACAGAAAGAGACCCTGCCAGCCGTGTCCACCAACCACCTGCCTGGAAAAGGCGGGGTGGGCGATGGGGGTGTAATTATGAGTGAGACAGTTTCCAAGAGACCACTGGAAGGTCTTTTTTTTTTCGGGGGCCTCACACGCCATTGTTGTCTGTCTGGTTTTCTTCATTAACCAGATTTAGAAATCTTGGCTGTTAAAACTACAGTTATAATTTTTGTCAAGTCGAGATAACAAATTACGTATGACCGGATATATGTACTTTCCCTATGTTTACGTCAAGCTCTCAGTTAAAGTCAGTTACTCCGATCATGAAACACTCGTCAAGTTGCGCTCAAATCAGTGTGAGTATCCCTTATCTCATTCTACCCTATTTTCTTCAGTCACGTGGTCAGTGACGTATGCAGGAATGTCAACAGTCTGATCTGGATTCATCAGAATTAGGTCAACGCACTGTCGCCAAATGTTCATGTTTATGCCAAGATAAAAGGCTCGACTGCATTACTGGCTAAGACAAGTCTTGTTATAGTGTAAGAAATGTTGAACAAAAAAAAATTATCAGTTTCAAATAAAGATATTTTATCGGTCAGGTGATGAGCTGGCTTGAGCCGCCGTCTCGGGGACTCTGAAAAGACTTCAAGTGACCCAGAAATGCGAGGTTTCACCGGCAAGTCGTTGTTTGACAGATGTCAGGGACAAGAAATACATTTTAACTACTTTCTCTGTGCCCACTTTGTCCAATAACCCATTAACCTGTCGCCGGTGATCATTCGTTGTTATTTGCAGATTTTAGTAACATGTAAACTCCATTTATGCACGAAGGTTACCTTCACCCAAGTAGCCTACATAATTTTCTTCATAACCAAAACGATCTTGATGCGTCTGAAAATCATGATCTAATTTTACTATTTCTCACCAGAATTGGTTACAACAAGTTCAGTTTCAAGAAAAAGACAACGACTTGTTCTTTGTGAAATTCAGTGCATTCAAATGCTATTCTGAAGGTTTGAGTCGTTTCACGGAATGGTGAAAACAAAATCGTTAAGACTGAAATATTGAAGGCAACAGGTGGCAGGTCAAAGAATGAAAAGAGTTTTAGCAAATATACGGGTATTCTTGATTACTTATACGTTAACACACTTTAGCTCAGTGGCCTGATTACTTTTCGACGAGACTGTCACATTCAGAGGTCAAAATAATATCTCAGCCATACCGATGTAGATTCATAAAGAGGTCAAATCATATATATTATTACCGTTTATAATTTCATACATGACCCGAACAGCAGCAGCAACAACAAGAACAGTCACAACTTCGACAGGAACAACACTTCAATAACAACAACAACCTCCTAAAATACACTGTATCAACAACGACCATAACAAAATAACGTCAAATGTCATTTAAAATCTTTTTTAAAAATTGTGCAACCTCAAGACTATTAGCCTACAACAACAGGCAAACAGACATCTGGTAGTTTATTGCTCAGTGTCCACCACGAGACCTCCTTTTGTCATAACAGCTGATCACTCCACTTTTACACATGTCAATAATTACTCCCCTTATCAATTGTTTCTTGAGAAGTTGCCTCCCCCTCAGTGTGGAGAGGGTTAGCGCTCGCACACGCTTTTGAAACTTTGGATTTTAGACTCAGCCAGGCAGAGAGTAATCTACAAACCGTTTCTTTCAGGCTGCAGGGGGGGGGGGGGGTGTTGGGTTTTTGGGGAGGGGGGTGGTACGTGGTACGGAAAATATTACACCTCGTGAAAATGGAGAACGCGCAACAGGCAAGTAAAAATGTTCCTACTGAAGCGTTGGTCGCTATATGTATCCTTTTTTAAAATGTTATTGGACAGACAGACAGACAGACAGTCAGACAGTCAGACAGTCAGACAGACAGACAGATAGATAGATAGATAGATAGATAGATAGATAGATAGATAGATAGATAGACAGACAGACAGACAGACAAACAGACAGTTTGACAGATAACCGCTGCGTCAACCAAACTGCTCCGCCACAGGCCTGTACCCCCGGATCGCCTCACCCACTGGCCCAATGAGCCACACCGCACCCTACAATGTCATCAGACAGAATTATACCCAAACAGGGACTGGGGAGCCGGTGGGTGGTCAGAAATAATTTAAAATGACATTAACCTCTTGCCTCTTGTCAAAACCTCTTGCCTACTTTGTTCCTGGATTTCTGGTGGTATTGACAAAATCACCGCAATGTAACTTAATGTAACCCACTTCTCTCTGAGTGTATCCTTTTATTGGATTTCTTATCAGACTCAGGTCTGGCCGAGGCGACCATCTCGACACACTGACCTGTAGACTAAACCATATATCCTACATGACTAATCTTATTCGACTATGCATAGACTGATACATTTGATTCAATTGTGGTCAGTAAATATAACATGTTTACCAGCTACAGTTGAACTCTATTCCTGGATACAGTAACCGCAATCTAACTAGAGCAGGAGAATGATTCAAAATACGACATTTTTGCACAAAACAGAAAGCTTAATAATGTTAATCCAACGTAAGTTGGCAAGAAGGCAAAGAACGGATTGTGAATGTTAATGTCACAATGAGATCACTTTAGATCTACTACCCACGATTTTCCACGGAATCATCCCTTCTAATCGACACATTTTATTGTTAAATTTCTCTAATAAAGTACTCAAACTTATTAACTAATCCTTGTCATAATCTGCAGTAATTCTGTAGTTTTTGAATGGATAGTGTGTCGTTTCTTTGTTTCCTGATGTGTAGTGAGAAATCTGACACGTTTCTGTCTGACAATATCAACCCACATTTTAACTTACTCCCTATCTTTGTTGTAGAGTCAGAAGCCACCGTCTCCAGCGCCGGATGTCCCGGTAGTTCGGGGACAGATAAGTGATCTTACTACTTACCTTTTCATATCTTAGCTCTCTACATCGGAATCTGACAGGATGTACGTTACCGAAGACCGATTTATGAAAAAGTGCTCCAGAAAATTCTGGGGTGTCAAAGGCAACTTATAAAGCTCATTAGCCCCATAAGAACTGTTGACTCCAGAGAAATGGAGTGGCACTCACCTAGTTATGAACCCCAAAGCCAAGCAATGAAAAATTACATTTGTTGAAATGTAAACCAAATGTAGGCAAAGTCCGCCAGTGAAGACATAGAGCCCATACAAAATCTTTAGACACAGAGGAGGTCACCTTTGTGTCCAGAATGTTATTGAAGGCCGTTGCGGGATTTGCACTTCCTCAAATTTAAAATGAAAAAGCAAAAACAAACAAACCAATTTACTCAAAATAGCGGTGCAGTGCAAGACGGTCTAAGCCTCCATGCCAGTGACCTACACAAAACAAAGCAAAAGCACAGTATCTTGGTTTTTGACTCATTGTGGGTACACAGAGTCCTTCAAATGGCCGATTTTTTGGCCCATTCAACAAAGTCTAAAGTGTAACTAAATGTCCTGTCTGTACATAGTGTAGGTACAGGAACTTCAGAATGAGGAAACCTGTCAAAGATGTTAATGTGGGCGGGTTTTTAATCGTAAGACTTTGCGGTGTGATACAGATTGTCTTAGGTCAGGGTTTTATATGCAGCTGATGTTGGTGTGAGACAAACGGGAATCAAATATGAATTTGCTAGGGTAGCGACATATTATGTGCGGAAATGTAACATTATTGCACTAAAGTTTAGTAAAATCTAGAAAGACAGGGCCATGATTGTCCTCGCCCTTGATGCCTTTATATGAAACCGATACTGATGCAGCAATAGCGCCCATCACATCAGTCATCCGTAGAGCTCTTTGTGCGGTTCAGATATAGCAGGGGAGCCTGATCGGTCTCAATGTAAAATTCCCTACCAAACAAAAAGGTACGAAGGCTTTTAACAGCCCAAACAACGGCCAGATATTTTTTTCTCAACCACTGAATATCTTTCTTCTCTTGGATACGATAGGAAAACTTTGCCCACCATCTTCTGGCATTAGGATGACGCCTACTCCACGATCGCTGGCGTCTGACCTTAGAAAGAATGGTCTCTCAGAGTCTGGGAGTTGAAGAATTGGTTTCGAGGTTAGCGACGTTTTGAGAATTTCAAAAGCGTGTCGCCTTGCCGAGTCTCACTGGATTTGGGTTCGGCTGCCCCTTTCCATGTCGCATCAGTGAGCGGGCTGGCGATGGCTGAAAAATTTGGCACATGCCGCGTTTGAAATGAGGTTAGCCCACGGAAACTTCTCATAGTCTTTTTGTGCTGAGGTGGCTGAGCCTATTTAATGGCCTCCGACTTATCAATTGTTGGAGACATTTTACCGTTGCCGACCATGTGTCCCAAATATTCCAGTTCCTTCAAAGCCACAATGCATTTTGAGGGTCGGGCTGTTGGGCCACCGGCCCTCAATCGTTTACAAATATTTTTCAGTCCCTCAAGGTGTTCTTCCCATGCATCGGTGTGAAGAATCGCGTCATTTAGGTAATTATGGACGTGGGGGAATAATATATATATTGTTGAGGTCAATTTTCATGAGTCTCGAGAAAGTAGCAGGCGCTCCCTGTAGACCGAAGGGCATGACCGTGAACTCGTACAACCTTTTCTCGGTGGAGAATGCAGTCAGTAGCTTCCCCGTTTCTTTCAAGGGGATTTGCCAGTACCCCTTTGTCAAGTCGAATGTAGTCAAATATTTGCTGCTGGCCCAAATTTCCTGAAAAATGACATCTGGCCGCACCATGGGTCCTGCGTCAAATCCATTCTGCGACACGCCCCCTTTCATTCTGAGACACTGCAGCTCAGTTGGTTAAACATTTCTCTGCTGAGAAACACAGTCATTTGAATTATTCAAGAGGAAACCCCCAGTGCGTGGCATGGTGGCATGGCCCGTGGAGAGGATATGTAAAAATTGAAAGAATGCGGCTGGTGACAACTGACCACAAAGTCAGGGCAACTTCCAAATACTTGCACATTTCAGCAATATTTTTATATTATGTGTTATGCAATATCTAACAAGCTACTTACCCGGCTTCGCTGCGGCCAAAAATCAAAAGACACATCTCAATACTAGGTCTTCTTCGCCCCCTTCCTTTTCGTTGCACGACTCATGACAGTAAAAAACTATGATTGGATGCCTCGTCGCTGGGACTGAATCCAATCATGAAAAGCAAATAGTGGCGGGAGTAGGTTATTGTGGTGCAATTCTCGTCCCGCGCCTCCTTTTCTATATTTTTGCTCCACGTTACTGTCCAAGAAACTGTTAAAAAAATTATGAAATCCTTTTTCTGAGGTGTCAACAACCACTTTTGTAGCAACAAACCCAATCACATTTGTAGCAACAAACCCAACCACTTTTGTAGCAACAAATCCAACCACTTTTGTAGCAACAAACCCAACCACTTTTGTAGCAACAAACCCAATCACATTTGTAGCAACAAACCCAACCACTTTTGTAGCAACAAACCCAACCACTTTTGTAGCAACAAACCCAACCACTTTTGTAGCAACAAACCCAACCACTTTTGTAGCAACAAACCCAATCACATTTGTAGCAACAAACCCAACCACTTTTGTAGAAACAAACCCAACCACATTTTGTAGCAACAAACCCAACCACTTTTGTAGCAACAAACCCAATCACAATTGTAGCAACAAACCCAATCACATTTGTAGCAACAAACCCAACCACTTTTGTAGCAACAAACCCAATCACATTTGTAGCAACAAACCCAATCACATTTGTAGCAACAAACCCAATCACATTTGTAGCAACAAACCCAACCACTTTTGTAGCAACAAACCCAACCACTTTTGTAGCAACAAACCCAACCACATTTGTAGCAACAAACCCAATCACATTTGTAGCAACAAACCCAACCACTTTTGTAGCAACAAACCCAATCACATTTGTAGCAACAAACCCAACCACTTTTGTAGCAACAAACCCAATCACTTTTGTAGCAACAAACCCAATCACATTTGTAGCAACAAACCCAACCACTTTTGTAGCAACAAACCCAATCACATTTGTAGCAACAAACCCAATCACATTTGTAGCAACAAACCTAACCACTTTTGTAGCAACAAACCCAATCACATTTGTAGCAACAAACCCAACCACATTTGTAGCGACCTACTCTGTTCATACGTTTCAGGTTGTTGTTTTTTTAAAGTGTAAAAATGTAAAATTCAATGACCTTTTTGTGTGCACTCCCTTTATACGCCTGCCACACGGGAGACCAGCGGACATGCATTCAATTTGATGCGATTGCTTCCCGGCCGAGAAATGGGTGAGCAGATGAGATCTGTAGTAAAACTGTAGATTATACAATGAACTTTCTTGATAAGAGAGAGAGAGAGAGAGAGAGCGAGAGAGAGAGAGAGAGAGAGAGAGAGAGAGAGAGAGAGAGAGAGAGAGAGAGAGAGAGAGAGACAGAGAGAGAGAGAGACAGAGAGAGAGAGAGAGAGAGAGAGAGAGTGAGAGAGAGAGGCTGCAAAGTTTTAAATTTGACACAGAGATTTTCTCAATTTCACTTAGTTGTGATTATGGCTGTGATTCCCCATTATGATCTTCAGTTACAGAAAACTTTAAATGGGCTCGTTATTCAGGAGATTATCTTAAAAGAAAAAGATTTTCTGTAAGAAAATCACGTGGGAATTTACAGTAGTGGGCAGGGGGAGGGGGGAGGGGATCCAGGTCACGACTAGACATTACTTGTCAGTGTGTGTGTTCGTGTGTGTGTATCTTTGGGATGTGTGTGTATGTATCTGTAGCTGTGTGTGTGTGTGTGTGTGTATGTATCTGTATCTGTGTGTGTGTATGTGTGAAAGCTCCATTTGATGTGTTCGGCGGTCTGTAGGTATGCCAGTAGGTATCTCCAGACTGTGGGATGTCAAAATTGCTGGAGTGTTCCACCCCGACGGTGTATTATTCATATAGCGGGATCAGGACAGGCAAGTACCTAATTCTCGTTCAGAGCTGTTCTGATATCTCACAATTATTGCTAGGAAAATAGAACAGACAATTGACAACTTTGATTCCAACATCAACAACAGTCTCGGATGTGGTAACATTAACAACAACAACAGTAATACATGCGTTCATCGCATTAACCTTTGTTGTGACAAAATACCCGTCAGCAAAGAATTCCATAATAAATAATACGTTTCTCTCGCGATCAAATTTGCAATATCTATTGTTTATGATGACTACCAACAAGCCCTGCCAGCTCTTTGGACAGCGTACCTTGAGAAATTGTATAACTTTAGTTCGCTTCAATACATGTTTAATATCAGACCTTGAATCTGTTGTTGAGACTGAGCATAGAGAATGTAGTACAAGTCACCATCTCTGGTCTTTGAAGGCTGGCGGCAACAGGCACTCTAGCGGAGTCTTGTGTCAACCGTCTAGTCTAGCATCTCTGATTCTAAAACAAAGTCTGTTGTAACTGTAAAAATCCCAGGTTGAAATGTTGGTCTGTCTGGCATTGTCCACAGTTGTAGCCGGTATGTCTGTCTCATCTCTGGAAAATTCCTGTGTTCAGCCGCTGTACAATCTAAGTTTGTGTGTAGAAATACACATCCATGCGTGTGTACAAGTGAGAGAGAGAAGAGAGATAGAGTGGGGGAGGGATAGAGAGAGGGAGAGAGAGAAAGATAAGGAGGGGAGAGAAAGAATAATAGAGAGAGAAAGTAAGAGAGAGACCCGAGAGAAAGAGAGAAAGAGACAGAGAGAGAGACAGGGAGAGAGAGAGGGGGGGAGAATGACGAGATAGAGAAAGAGAGAGAGGAGAGATAGAGTAATAGAGAGAGAGAGAGACAGAGAGAGAGATAGAGAGAGAAAGAGAGAGAGAGAGATGGGTGAGAGAAAGATACACAAAACGTGCTGGCGAGCTCAGTGACTGACAGACTTACGAGAACTAGTAGACAAGTGAACGAAATATTTCTACTTTGAGTTCAGCGAGACGACACGCGCAGACATGACACAGGAGGCCAAGTCTATTGTCAGAAATTACACAAACCAAAAATTCCCTAGAAACAGTAACTCGGATCTAACATTGGCAATTATAAAAAGATATTCGATTTTCGCTCAAAACAAATCAATACCTCTCGTGCTCCTGCATTGTGTTCACCGCCGCGCAATTCAATTAAAGTTGATAAAATCAGGTAACTTATTTGAAGATCTTGCAGGTATTGTGGGCTTACCGGCGATCATAACTCACACACGGCAGCGTCACTCAGAGATCAAGACATTCCTTGGCAGCGTTGTCATCTCTGGCGAACTGGCGAATGCCAAAAGCTCAGTTGAATGTTGCTCGCGATCGAATTCCATGAAAATATACTTGTACTTACAAATTTAGCTTACAATTGTCATATTTTTTTTGTGTGTGTCATGTGTTGTGCAATGTCGTTGTCGTGCTTGCGAAAATTATTTGCCTTCGCAATATGAATAGAGAATATTTATCATGAAGATGGAAATCACTAACACTTTATTCAATTTCACAATATTTTCGGACATATGAAAGCAAAAGTGCCAATGGTCACTTCTACTATAGTGCACAACTGAAGCACTTTGACAAGTGTACAGCGGATTTTGATTTTCGTACATGTTTCTTTTTTCCCTGTCACAATAATGAATTGTCATAAAGATAACATGACGCCACCAGAGATCAGTGAAGCCACGTCATGGAGTTTACAATCCACCAATGAATAGGTTTTCTCGAGGACAAGTAGATCTATGATGTCGTCAAACTCTCAGCACCAGTGACAGATAAACTGTGACAATGACGGTGTTGATGGTCACACAAAAGTACACAGCATGTCTCTCTTATCAGAAGCTGGTCATAAGTTGTCTTCACACGTGATCCAGAGCTAAATTTAAGTTAGACAGTGTTACGTAACTTCACCGTAAGTGTTGTTTTTGAAAAATGCTGAAGTTTCACAAGATGTCTCTGTTCAGCCATGGAACATTTGTGAAGTCCTTTAGTAAGTAGTTGTCAAAAAACGCCGAAAAATTGGTTTCTTCAACAAAATCTCATATACTTGCATCTTCAAATCATGTCTTTTGTCTTTTCACTTAAACGCTTTATGGTCATGTTTAAAAGTAAGTGTTTTATTTTGCTCACTGCCAACCAGAATGATGTGTTCAAGAGAGTAACCATAATGTTACAGTCCAGCTTTTCTGCCCTTACTATTCACATACGAACAATTGTTCCCGCAAGAATCTGACAAACACCTGCTTTAATATAACTGTTTCTTCTGACTTAAGTTAAAAAAAAATAAGAAGAACATTGAATACATTGACAGTGTAAAATTTTAGCTTACAATCAAGGTGCTTCATATCCTGTGTAATATCGTTGTTGTGCTTATGAAAGTTGTTTGTCATCATTTCTAAAGCCCATCGACGTCGCTAAACCCTGCCGGCATTCTATATGTTGCTGAATCAGGGCTCTGAGATAATGGGCGTAAGTTATCAGTCATAGGTACCTATTTACCATTTACTAAGTACAGCAATTATCTTTGTCACAATCAATTCACGCCAGGGAAGCGAATTGTATAGTTGTTGCTGTTGTTTCATACATCTCCCGTTAAATCTGACTTACTTTGTGTAGCACCTGAGAATTACTTCTCAGATTCGCTATTTCAAAGTGTGCGTCACTCGTGGCATCGATCAATCTAGTTCAGGCCCTTTATTGCCTTTTGCTACAAAGAGCGGGGACATTGCGCTGAGATGCAATATAAATACCGATAGGCCCGTCAAATCACAGAGAAGTTCAAGGGCTTTGGTCTGTCTGCGGCTCACAAATATCTCCCCCTTAGCCCCCTGCCGCCCACACTCACGTGTTTAAATAGTAAAGTCGCTAAGTTTCTGGTCCTATTGAATCAGCCTGGATTTACAAATCATTTGATAGCTGGACCTGAAAGGGATCGGCCTATAGTGATACCGTCAACTCTGGATATTGGCCTGCTGATTGATCTATGTGGACGGGCTTTGAGCAGCCCTGGATTTGACCAGACAAGATAGTGGCCTGGTGGTCAACGCACCTGGTTTCTATGTACAGATCGCAAGACAGAGGAAAGACAAGTTTCAACCGTGGAAGACAGGCTGGTAAATAGTTTTATTTCTTGTAGAATTTGTTAAAAGTCATTCAGTATTTTAGAATGTTGCAGATAGAACTTTTTTTTCTTTAGAACTCTCCTTTTAGTACAATAGACAAGGCTCAAAAGGAAAACGTAAAAAAAAAATGTATGTCACAAAGCTCGGAGTTTAGAACACCCCCTCCCCCCGCCCCCCTCCCCCAAGCTTATTTTGATAGTATTTTTTATTGTTCATCTCCAATGTCGGGCTTTGCAGTACACATTTTTTTAAAACCACAGTTTGGCATTGTTCCAAGCCTTCCTGAGATGCACAGTTTCTGTCCTTTCTTGAAAACGTTTTGTCAAGACGTATCAAAAAGCAGGTTTTGTTTTTTAAAAAATAAAATAATTAAATTGTTTTCTCAGAGACAATTCAGCACAACCACGAGTACACTCGTGTATAATTAGCTGATCTATTATAAATCATTTCTCAAAGTTGATGCAACTTTTTGTGTCGTATAACTGAGCACAGAGTGAGAACCCGTGCTGCTGGAACATTGTCTAAGTCAGTGGCAACAGCTTTAAAATGCTGAAGACGACGAATTTACCATAAGAACTCTTTAAAAAAAAAAAAGTTAATTTAATTACTATGAGTTCTATATTTTTATACACGAACCTGTATAATCCTGTGTTTAAACATCTGCGTGGGAAGTTATTCAAATTTACAGTCAATAAAAATCCAATATCTGCCATGAACATTGTGTGAAAGGTAAACATGGACAGATTATGTGTTTTATATTTAAACGAATTGCTTACATTGGTTTTTATATCAGTCTCAAAATGAAACTTGGTCTAACTATCATGCCATTCACAGGTTCTGCTAAACAATGGTGACGTATGGCAGCGATTTTGTAACCGTTGGAAGAACACGCCCGCGGAGTGGATCTCTGCCCGTCATCATCACGCCAGCTGTTGACAGCACTAAAACATTAGCTCTGCCTGACCTACTCACCACCAAAGGAAAACAAAAAGGCATGCGCACGATGACTGAGTCGGACACTCACCTATCAGTCAACTCTCTTGCGTCACTCGCTCGACCCCGGAAGTCACAATTGTCCAAAAGTTTGGACCATCTCCCTCCTGTAGCCCCACGACAGCGCAAAATTTCACTTAACCATCAGATTCAGAATAAGAATCCGATAATCTTTCATGAATACGGGCAAAAACATTTCTTACCCAGCGAGGAGATATCTGAATACGGGCGGCACACTCCCGATGATACAGAGTGCTCTAGATTTCCGCCATCTGCTCCCATTGCCTTGCCATCTGCCCTGCAGTTACCACCTCTGCCGTCAGGTTCTCTGACCTTCCAGTCGGTGATGCGGGAATTTCACCACTACAACAACAACGACATCGACATTCACTTGGGCAACAACAGCGGCAGCAGCGGCGATGAAAGTGCCACAGATGACGTAGACCACAAGAAAGAACGACGTAGAAAACACGGCTGGACGCCCAGACTGGCATGGTATGGTCCAATCGTGGAGTACAAAGGTCATCACATCTTTCTCAGCACCTTGAACAGTTTACAGGTGACCAGAGGTCGCTACAGTAACCAGAAATGGTGCGCATGAGCTCATTAATCCAGTTCTGAATTGTTCAACAAAACGGGTATATGTACAGCTGATGTCACACTTGTTTAATCACCTGTCAGAGACAAACACTGGCGTCATACTATTTTGTTGCAGTGGATGTTTTAAAAAATCCCCAGCAATATAAAGAACTGAAGCCTATATGGTGGCGCTAACTCTTAAATGAATCACACAATTTGAAGAAGGACAAGCATTAATTTTGCAGAGTCTGTCACAGCCCTAAGTTTGTGCACTATAACATAAGTTTATGTGCCTGGAGAAAAAAGATTTTTGTAGTCACCGTCATCGTTTCCCTTGATCAACTTTCGTATTGTCGCCTGGTCATGTAATCTGACATAAACTAATTATTATAGTCTAACCTATACTGCATAGCCTCATATAACTATATTATTATATCAAGATCTAGATACTGGCATAGCCCGATTGATTTTGCTTAAGGATAGTCTGATGAAACGGGATGTAGCATGACATCTCCTATCTGATATAGCCTAACTTGGCGAGATACAGCGGGGTATAGAGCCTGACATAACGGGATTAGCCTGGCCTAGCAAAATATAGCGGGGTATAGGGCTTGACATGGTGAGATATAGGGCATGGTAGAGCCTGATACAGCCCGACCTAGCGAGATGTAGCCGGATATAGCGAGTTTGTGTAGCCTGACATAGTCCGACCTAGTAAGATGTAGCTGGATGGAGCCTGACATAGTCTGACAATGCAAGAAGTGTTTAGGTCTTTATTTTAGGAGGTTCACTGCCCTTGGCATTAACATCTCACTTTTTCTTGTTTTATGTTTCTTGTTGTGGTAGGGATTCATTTTTTAGAATTTTGCCTGGGCAGCGGCTTTGTACGGCCTGCCCTTCACGATTTGCAACTGCCAAGGTATCTTTAACGTGCGCGATGTGCACACGGGCCCTCGGAATTTTTCTTCCTTATCCGAGAAGACTAGGTGCTCGATTCTACCTATCACAGGATCAGGGACAGGAAAATATGAGAAAAATCCCAAAATTCCAACATGCCTGCACCGACCGGGATTTGAACCCGGTACCTTCGACATGAGAGTCGAGCACCTTGCCTCAAGACCAGCGTGTCCCTCAATGCAATGCAAGATATAGCCGTACATAGTGAGATATAGCCTGACATAGCCCTGAAACTGGTTGAGTATCCTCTCAATCTTGCGCTCTCCACAGTAAAATTTAATAACATGAGAGGATGGCAGAAATTACACCTGGGCCATGTCTGAAATTGTGTTTAATGGGGAGTTAGTTCCATGCCTGATAATTATGTTAACATACTGGCAAATCTGTAAGGTTCTGAAGTTACGCCAAAGCGCACAGTCATGGAACTAACCACGAGTCTATTCCTGTGCGCGTGTAAAAAAAATCTGCAATTTAGAACGTTATCAACTTTTCATATTATATCTAGATGGCTTTGAGCAAATTTCGACATGCAATAAGTGATCAGGATCAATATTTATTTAGTTAGTTAGTGTGTATGTGTGTGTCCGCGCGCGCCTGTTTGTATGTGTGTTCATCCCTTTGCACCACTGAAAATCAGGGCTATCACAGACTGTATGAGAAAGCCCATTGGTGGAGCGGGGAAACTTTTTATCACAATGGTAAATTAAACAAAACGTTATTTAAGTACCGTGATTCTATCTGGTAGCGCGTACACCTTCCTGTGTAATCAGGAAATTTGCAGTTAAATCTAGACAATGAAAGGTTTAATATAATTTCATGTCAAGCTCACTGGACACGGTTGATGAACACCGCTTTTACAGATTTTAACTGGTTGAAATAAGACATATGGGCGGGGGGGGGGGGTGGCGCATTTTGCAAAGCTCCGTGTTAGAAAAATAACAAGACAAAAAAATAAAAAACGCTCAACTGAAAGGCCAAAAGATGAAAAAAAAAGCAAACGACAACCGAGCTTGCATTTTTTTTTTTTAAGCTTTTCTTTTCTGTCTTTTCATTTGTTGCTATTGTTTGTTTCTAACGCGTTGTTTTTTGGGTTTGTTTTTTTTGCGATATGCACGTATTTTTCATTTGTTTGGTTTGCGATATTTTAAGCATGCCAGGCCTTGCTGCCACTCGAGGCACAGAATATCGAGAGGAGCCATTCCTTCTGCCACTATAGGTCCACAAATTGCGCCCGTGTAAATACGGCTAGTCGACGGACGGAATACGACGAATTGATTCGTCTCGATATCCTGTGTCTCGGCTGCGACCTCACAGTTTCCCCCTTTTTTTTAACTTGAAAGAGAATGAACTGTGTGAGTCTGTGAGTGCTGGACGTGCAGTGACAGTTATATACAAACTGTCTGTAGACGAGTCGGTGAGACTCTATTCATTGTATTCCTTAGAACTCTTATCTTGGATGAGACACCGCAGAGTGTTACTTAGGGAAACTGACTGACTTGTATTTCATTAAAATTTGTTTGTGTTCAGTTTGAACGTGAGCAGTTCGTGGTGCCAACCTCAGTTGTGTCCATCGCGAGAGTGCTGGACGCTTGAGTGAGGCATAGTGCGACTTTCATTCACTTACCCAATCACTTACTCAGCCATTCACTTATACACCCATACAGACACAACTCACTCATTCTCTCCTTCAATCGCCCAAACAGCCATGCATCTACTCAATCAGTCACTTGTTCATCCGTAGAGTCATGCCCTAAATCAGTCAGTCAATACTCATTCATTCATCCAATCACTCACTAACTCATGCAGAAAAAGATTCACTCACTGCAAAAGTCAGTCTATCAGTCAGTCAGTCAGTCAATCAACAGGTTCACACCTTATTGCATTTTCAAACCCCCACTTTCATCTCTTTCTTCCTCATACGCGATTCAGATCTACTGTGTCGCTCATTATGTAAGTTTGAATTTGATCTTTGATCTCAGATCACGTGAAATCAATTATGAATTATTTTCTGAATTAAAAACCTTCTGAGTATTAAAAATAGTGGCGAGAGTAATTCATTGTGGTACAGTTTTGACCCTTTTTTTTTTTGCTCGGCGCTGCAGCCTATATGACTGATCCAACAATGATATAGTTAATTTTCCAATGTGTCAACTAATCCAG
Source organism: Onchidella celtica (assembly GCA_963931925.1). Classification (NCBI taxonomy): domain Eukaryota; kingdom Metazoa; phylum Mollusca; class Gastropoda; order Systellommatophora; family Onchidiidae; genus Onchidella; species Onchidella celtica. The sequence goes on along the minus strand of OZ007571.1, from coordinate 13,056,621 downwards.
CCCATTCGCTTTTGTGTCGACCGATTGTGTTGATTCATGTTTCAGGTATTTTTAAATAAAAAGTTGTACAAATGTGAAATACAATGATCATTGTTTTGGCTTCCTGTAGTGCGCAATTTCCCTACCAGAAATGAACGCGTAGTACTTTGGTGGGCATGAAATCTGTAGTAAGATTGTAGAATATGGGAAGCTTTCCAGACCAGAGAGAGAGAGAGATAGAGAGAGAGAGCGGGGGGGGGGGAAGAAAGAGAGAGACACAGACAGACTGACAGAGACAGAGAGTCAGAGAGAGAGAGAGTCAGAGACAGAGAGAGAGACAGAGACAGAGACAGAGAGAGACAGAGACAGAGAGAGAGAGAGACAGACAGAGAGAGAGAGAGAGAGAGAGAGACAGAGACAGCGAGAGACAGATACAAAGACAGAGAGAGAGAGACAGAGACATAGAGATAGAGAGAGACAGACAGACAGACAGACAGAGACAGCGAGAAAGACAAAGAGACAGAGAGAGAGAGAGAGGGAGAAAAGGAGAGAGAGAGAGAGAAAGAGAGAATGGTGGGTTCACAGGTTTATCCAGGATAATGCCGGGAACTTCATCTACTTAAAAAAAAAGTTACGACTTTGCTGCTTTGTCTTCACTCATTTGTTTGTTTGAAAAATGGGAGCTGTCCTGTTTTGGTTGAAATGCATGATGCCTGTGTGTGAGTGTGTGTGTGCACGTCCGTCCGTTTGAGGGTCTTTCTTTCTCTCCCCCCTCTCTCTCTCTCTTTCTCTCTCCCCCTTTATATATATGTTTATGTACACGTGCGTATGGTATGTGTGGTGTATTGGCGTTGCTAGTATTGTCTGGCAATGTCCTGATCAATGCAGACAAGAGCCATAACTCTGGGTAAGGATTTGTTCTAGTCCAACCTACCATGAGTTTTCTCCCCTGTGTTACACAATCTCACATTCCACAAGCTCATTGTGTAACCTAAACTGTCCACACTATCACTAAAACGTCTTTATTACTATTACATGTATTTTCACATCTGTCATTTTGCAAGTTGTGTAGATTTCCAGAGAGTTGTGAAAATTTGTTGTCATAATGGTACAAGCAGTAAATGTTGTGCTATGCAGGATGGTGGCCATGAATCAACACTAAGCTTTTCATGGAAGTACATGAGGAAAGGATGGTCATTTATCGATATGTATATTTCTCACAACGTATTACGGATTGGAAAGCCTAGCTACTTTTCAAACTTTATCTTTCATAGGATGTTACCCTTTAGCATAACTAGAATGTTGTTTTCAATAGAGAAGTAATGAATCTGTAGTAGCTTTATCTTACAGGAAAGGAACAATAAATGCATTTATGTGTAAAGCAAACCTAAGTCCGTAACGTGATGTTACGCCACTGCAATTCACCATAGATTGTTACTATGTTTAGGAATTTAGATCAACTATAGGGAAATGAGAAGTGACACACATATACTGTAAACATCTATATGCTTGGGGCCTATGAAATTGAAAACAAAGAAAAAATCAAAGGAAATTCGTCGCTTTAAAAGAACGGTGCTGTGCACAGACTTCAACTTCAAGATTTGTAGGGTCATGATAAATGTAAGACTGCATGCAAAAATTCAGGATGCTGGATTTCGTAATAGCTGAGAAAATCCAATTAAACCGTGATTACGCCTCGGTGAACGAAGTATAATTCATGTTATAAATGACATTTACCCGCCCATAAAAGAAAAATGAATGCATGATGAAATAAATGCAACCTCTCACTCACTCACATAATTATTGTGTACAATAATAATTTATCGCACAGAACACAATGGCTGAGATGGAAAATCTTGTGCAGTCTGTTCATTAATGTGCCACTGAGCATTTGATTACACTCACACAATTCAGTTCACTAATGACAAATGACCACTTTTCTTAGAGTTCACTATCTGTTTGCTTTTGTATGGCAGAGCCAATTAAAACAAACTAACCCCCCCAAAAAGGGGGGGGGGCGAGGGGGCGGGGGGGCGAGGGGACGAGGGGGGGGTAGAAGAGATGACAAAATTTTTGTAAATTATGACCAAAAAAATGGCAATACACCAGCCACGCCCTCCCGTGTTCCCGATCCCCTTTAGGTCTTTTTTTTTTTTTACCTGGTGTTCTGTAACGGATTCATTCCTAGAAGCCGCCCCCAGAACAGATTGCAAGAACAGCACTCAGGTTAGATAGCACTTGAGAAGTCACGCACAGAAGATACGTCTTTCGGTCAACATGTTATAAACTGTTTTCTAAATACCTTCCTCGTGGCTCTAATGTCTGTTTTCTAAATACCTTCCTCGTAGCTTTAATGCCTGTTTTCTAAATACCTTCCTCGGAACTTTACTATTCTGAAGACACAGAGGAAAACCAAACAACCCTGGTCTCCAATATTCTCTCAAACTGCTCATTAAATTGTTTTTTTTTAAAAGAAATTCATATTTCAATAAGTTTGGTACAAGCTGGTTTCAGTTACCACGCCTTTATTGGTCGACATTTTAATATGTATTAATATATCTTCTTTAAAAAAATATTTTATGCTCAAAGGTCACCACTGACTCCCTTTACAATTATGGTATTTTTTTTTAGTAAAGACCCCATACCAACCCTTCCAAAAAGCCTCTAGTCTAATTGTAGGCCGTTGACAACTCACCCCTCCCTTCCCTCTTTACTTTCTGGTCTGGTTTGCAGTCATAGCTGGGCTGCCTGGATCATGCACAGAACATCTACTTTTGTGCAATTCAAACATGAACATAATCATATTTGTTGGATCATGTACACCAAGACCTCCGTACACATGTACACCAAGACCTCCGTACACCACATGCACACACAATAGGTAGCCCCCCTCCCCCCGGCACAGAAAGCTATACAAGCTACAACCACACGGAAACACGCATAACCTCGTCAAAACAAAATAATACGCATTTGCACAAGAATCCAAACCTACCCGCTGAGCAATGGTCAAATCAAACCTCACAACTAAAAGAAATAATAAGAATCATTCCAAAAATGTTTGACACCCCCCTCCCCCAGTGGTTTTTTTTGGGGGCGGTGGGGGGGAGGTGAGTGGGGAGAGGGAGAGAGTGGTAGGGATAACTTTTATTTAGCTTTGCCCGGGCAGCGATTGGCTTGCTCTTGACCACCAGACTTCAGCAAACTGAATATCAACACCACACACCACCTGGGCAAGACAAATTAACTTGTTGCAAATCGACTTCTTCTTGTGTGATTTTGTTCAACTATGTTCAAAGACAGAGAAATCATTTACAAATTTATTTTGTATCCCAAAAGCTGAGGCCAAGACACTGTCGGTTTCACAGTCCAAGGGATATAACTCCAATTATTCCTTGTCACATTGTCATGTTTCAAGAGGATGTAGAAATGTAAAGTCAGTCTTAACTCTGTTATCATTATCTCGTGTTCAAATTTAAAAACAGTGCACTGAATCTTTTTCAACTTTCCATCTCTACACCCATAAAATCATTCTTTAGAACGTTCCTCACAGGTTATACTGACTTATCGGAGAGTCAACCTATCTCCCATTGAGATGGGCACTATGATATTAACTCGTGAAATAAAGACATGGGAATTTTGAGCTTCAAAAAGCTGTTTTCTATCCAAGCAGCGAGCAGTGGCGTTGTTTTCAAATATCAGCCTTAGACTGGTCACTGGTCACTGATCCCATAACCCGCCGGTGTCGTGGGGGCGCTGCAGTGATGAACGCTGCACCAACTGGCTCCATTTTGTGGCGGTTGTGGGCGAGTGTCTGGGTTGCAGGAAAGCTCATCTTGGTCCATTCCGCAGTGTTATCTGCCCATTTCTTCCTCGGTCTGCCTCGTCTTCTCTTCCCCTGCATTGTTCCTTGTAGTATGGTTTTAGAGAGCCCATCTGATCTTGTCACATGCCCATACCATCTGAGCTTCCTTTTCTTGACTGTGGTCAGCAGGTCTTCACAGTGCCTTATTTGTCTTAGACTAGTGACCAATAACTTACCTCCGGGGACGCTAAGAACTGGTCACCGCATTTCTTGATCGACATCCAACATGTTACAGGACTTACCACAGTCCAAGGTCTGGTCACACATGGTGTATGGCGACAGTCTCACGTTGCCATTAGACTCAATAAATACGTTACAGATAGACATACATCTGCTTAGAACACAACGTACATTGATAAAGAGAGTTGGAATTGTCTATGTTTGTAATTCTAATAGTTCAAATAGCATTATTTACGAGTATAATACCCATAACTAATAATAAATATTGTCTCCAAAGAGAAATAAACTGAAGAAACATTCATAGCTACAGCGGGATGCCACTTGAACAATAGCCAAAAAATGCGTATTCAAATCTCGTTTATACCTTCAAATTATGTGCTAGGTTGGCCCTACAAAGCTAAGATATTTCTTCATAGACTGGCATTTTCATTTCTGATAAGTGTCATGATTCGGATGTTATTAAAACTCACGCAGAGAGTGAGTTGTTTTTTTACCAGGGCCATGAGAAATTGGCTGGTGGCCTTGAACGGTCCTCGCCAAATTATAGTTGGTGAGTAAATAAATGTAAAGTTAAACTGTTAGATTCACGCTTGTGGGTTTTAATGTTCGTGATTAATAAGTAATGGAGTAGGGGTGAAACAAGGTGGGGATAGTTGACATTGTTAAGTATGACTAGACAAGTTTTTGCACGTTAACTGGCTGGTAGAATAGTGCAGACGTATTACTACAATTAAAATGGTGGGAGGTTTCGACCTATGAGATAGCTGAACTAATTGGGCCAGCGGACTAGCACGCTGGGTAGTTAGATAGTATAAGACATCGTGTAACGTTCAGATTTAGTGAATACAGACGAGCAGAAGCATCGTGTCGTGAAGTATCTCCGGTTGACCAGTACCTGAACTGTGTGCTTTGAAGACAAGAAGTCCTTGCTAACGGACTGACTGAGCTCTAGAAAGAAAGGTCTGAGTGGGCTGACCTTTGAAAGCCCACGCTGCGCTATATTGATTTTCCCGCCTACCAGTAGGCGTGAGCAATGGTAATATATCTTATTTATTCAAGCATAATAGAGATCGGAGATAGAGAGAGAACTACAGCCTCATAGGAAGACTAAGGAAACCCCAGCTGGCACTCGACCACGAGTGTCCTGTATCATAGATCTATTGCCATAGTATGATTGGAATAATATAGCACATTGTTGATGAATTGAATAGTGATTGTGCATAAAATATAGTCTTTTGGCAACTGCTTAAATTACCTACAAGCCGAAGAGTGCTTCTGTAGGCTTTGAACGTACTGGGCTCTCCTAACATTTAAGCCCATATGATTTATGGAGAGTTTGCCTGGCGACTGGCCAGTGGCGACTCAACTGTCACTTTAAATTGATATCTGGTTTCGTATAATATACCTATTTGCTATTGATTGCAGTACCTCCATAGTTACATGAATATCATTGGTTAAGTTATTAATTAGAGTTCTTTTGGTTTGAATATATACCCCTATTGTCTTTTGTTTTGTTATTAATATTTATGTAAACTATGGCCTGACCGGCCTGACATATATACGCTCTAGTTATTTAATACTTTTCTTGTGTGGTTGTGTCCGAGTGTGAGTTAGCTGCCTCTCGTGCAGTCGTAACATCCCCAAGACCCTAACTCTGCTCAATTAGAAGAAAACGTATGCCCAATGCATTGTCTTAATCAGTGTCTAAATCTGATGCCTAAGATTAAATCCAGTGCTTCTCGAAAATTGTATGGGGGTGGGAGGGGGGAATCATAGGCATGATGAAGGCGGGGCTGGCAGGATAAGGGGAGGTGGGGCAATGGAATACTTAGGCCTATTATCATTGTTGTGGGAAATGTTGGGAGTACTGTCGAGGGTCATGGAAAAGTATTTACTCTGTTTCACTTTCTTGATGGCTTTATTCCTGACTTGATCTCCCAAAAAATGCCCGTAGTACTCGTCAGACCTTCCCGTGTGAAGACTTTCACTCTGCCTCAAGTGGCGTCGGTTGCAAGGTAACAGAAATTTGTTATACCTGGGGAAACACAGCCAAAAACATCAAGCCTGCAAACATTCAAATTTTCGAACCAATCTTAAAAAACGACAACAATAAAAAGCCAATTTGATGGAAACTTATCAGATCTGTACCTACAAATTTTGTGTTTTTGATGAACTCCGTCGTGATACTTCATTATACTAATTCACTAAAATGCCCCCCTTCCTCCCCCAAAACGTGGCACCCCAGCGTGTCACGAATCAAAACGGTCTTTGACTGGTGATGAAACGGAATGCCAGAAGCAAATAGATCAATATTCCATGTCAAATCAGCAATAAAAATTTAATTATCAAATTCTGGTCTTTCTTTATTATTTTTATTTCCTGAACTACTCTATTCCCTACGTTGAATAGACAATAGTGAATGTACTGGTAAATTTGCCTCACGTAAAAACCAGATAGCAATTGAGAGAAACATCTTGTCATGAACTGATGAAGGCACATGTGAGAAAATCTAAAAAGTAATAATAAAAAGATGTGCAGTCAAGAGTGAAAGTGGCAGAATAATAGAAAAAAGGCGTGGCATGACATATGATTCACCAGAATGGCAGGTAAAGTTATGGAATATAATTAATAAACAACTTGATTAAAGTAAAATCGCGAGGCGGTGGGATTATAATTGTATAACACAGCACGATCCAATATAATTCATGTCTCAACAATGATTGCAGGGGAGTTATTAGGGATGAAGTGCACTTTGCAGACATTGGTTTTTTTTTCCTATTTAATTGGGCTGGAGGAAGCAACAAATAGCACACAGCCCTGGCCGCTTGGCCATCTTGTAACTTACCCTGTATCCCACACCGCTCAATGTAGAACACCCAACCACAGCACTGAGCAGGGACACAACCAGGAAAATATATTGCCCCTGCTTCTAGCAAGGGCAATAACCAATAAAAAGAAAAACAAACAAACTTTCTTATTGTACTATACTATAGCCCCTATTAAGGATAGCGGCGTTAAACAAAATTCCCATAATGGCGCCTACATCAGCCTTGGTTTGTTTCACCCCTTAGTTACAATATGGCAAGTGCACCTGGTCAAACAATCGTTATAAAACAGAGGCTTGCCCGTTCTGGGTGTGCATTCATGTCAGACAGCCTTTTTTTTATCATTCTTAAGACCAACTCAATGTCTGCTATATATACTGCAGTTCTACGGAAAAAGCCGGTATACGACAATCTAGATCGCATTCACTTTTTAAGATCGGTTCGTAGAATAAAACATACCCAATCTTTCTATCTTTCGAGAGAGAGAGAGAGAATCAGAGAGAGAAAGAGAGAGAGAGAGAGAGAGAGAGAGAGAGAGCTAGAGAGAGAGAGAAGAGAGAGCGAGAGTAAACCGAAATGACTGAAAAGGAAAAAAATCAAATCATTTGATAATCATGCAGTCTCGGGAAAGCGCGTGGCTGGAAACTTGTTCAGTGCAGTTTATGGCTGTCAAATGCGTGCACGAGAAAGGGGACCAAATATCGCTTATGAAACGGGACCATAGGCTATTTATAGCTGCAGCATACAACACAAGGAAAAAATAATATTAAGATGTGAAAGAAAGCTGGCTTTTTAAAGTGTTCCCTCAGAACTGGGTGCTTTTAACGCCTGCTGATTTTTCAAATCCTACAACAAAGGAAATCTGATTTCTTCCCCTCAGTCTCACTTAGGCCTTTTTCTCCGCAGCTCTAGGTTAGGAATATTCGAAGTGAAAGCAGTCGCAAAATCGCTGTTTGTGGGGAAACCCATAATAAATTCTGCACGATCATAAACTCCACTGTAAACTAGGCCTAACATCGGTTACAAAACTGAGTTACACAAGCTGATGGCATCGTCGACTAATGTCGTAAGTTCCTTTTCGTATTTTATCATGAACAGAGGTTTTTCTGTTGAAGAGTTGTGGTCTATGTATAACAAGCTGCATTGCAATCGTATTAGTTTCAAGGTTGTTTGACCATGCTGTGGGACATAAAAAAAGAAAGAAAAAAATAATTTTGAAAATTGAGAAGTTACGACATTGTTCGTGCACATAGCCAGTGTTATGAAACACTAAACATTCTCGCGCTTTCGTACTTCGATCCCATTGATCGTCACACTACGGCTGTCATTGAGAGCTTCAAGCCCCTCCCACGTTTCGCTCTTTTGAATTTGAATGACATGGGCTGGACGGTTTCTTAAAATACTATTAAATATTATTTATTATTAGATTGACTCTATGTAAGATAACCAACTGAGCCTTCATTTACCGTCTTATTATTTAAAAAAGAAAATGGTGGCCAGGGTGTACAAAGTGAACAGAGCTTATATTGCAGGACGAGGAGCTACATGTACATATATATATAAGTGTATTCACATGTACCTTTTTTATGTTTTTTTTGGGGGTCTTATTTATGTTTATATATAAATGCTATTTATCTTTAATTATTATATTAAGGCAGAAATGAATAGGAAGCTAAATAAGTTATGTAAAGGAGAAAATGCACCCCTCCTCTAGAGGATTACGAGTAGGCTATACTGTTATCTGAAGAGTGCGCCTTTTCATGAAGACCTCAGGATCTTTATCTGAATGTGATAAAATAAACAACAAACAAAATAAAAAGAGGGGGGGGGGGTGTCATAGCTGAATTGGAAATTAAAAGGTTTTAAAAAAAAGATTAAAATTTCTAGCCAGTCGGAAAAACGAGAGGGCACTCAGCTGCGTTAAATCGTCCAAAATGTGTGTGGTTTTTAAAAAAATAATTATGTATATTTATAAACGTGTAGTCCTAAAGATAGTTCTGTCTAAACTGAGAGGAAAAACGTGTACACTAAACCTTTTAAGAGCATCGTCATCATTATTAACAACGTGGATAAAAAAGAAAAAAAAAGGAAGAACCATTATACGAAAAGGCTGATCAAGTTGACAGGACTGAGGGCAAAGGATACTAACAAGACTTGAGCGACTTGTTCAGAAGGCAGTGGCCCGTGACACCAACAACCATCTCATTAAGGGGCGGGCTGTCACCAAGTAAACCCCCGGGTTCGCGCGAACTCTCAGCCGCCAGCCATAGAATCATCACGTTCACCGACCTCTGTGTGTACCCTTGAAGGGGTATCATCGAGGCGTTCTCACTACAGGCCGGTCAGCCGAATGTAGGTCAGACATGTAGTGGTCCGACCACTGGCTAGCCTCACCAGGCCTCACTCAGAAACAAAGGGCAGTTACTCCCCCTGATTTTTCAGTGACAATATCGATACTCCAAATCGATACGACATGACAAATATAAAATAGAGAGTAAAGTGAGACTCGATACCATAAATGAAATAATTACGGCATCGACCCGGTCTGTATTTCCCGAAATTCAAAGACAGTTTACATTACACATTCGCTACTCATGCTTCAACTTGTGAACTCGTGGATTATAAAGATTTTAAGATATCTAGACAGATCAGAATCTGCATAGAAGTGACTCCTTCATTTATCCGTCTCTTGATTTCATTTCATCAAGTCAAGGAGAGAACGAAGGATTCTGTAAACTATATTTTTTTGTTTTAGTTCATCACATCAACTGGGATTCTGTAACATCAGTGCATTGTTAATTGTGGTGTTTCGTGCTGTACGGTGGCTGTGAGCGAGCTGCATTACTGATTGTAGGAAACCGCCTTGACTGTAGATCTAGTCTAGATCTAGATCTAGATTCTACTTTTTACATGAACTGGACTAGGGGTCTACAAATATTCACTCAAAATGAGACGAAAGTGTTCTGTGTTTGGCTGCAAAACAGGCTATAAAACTGATGATTCCAAAGAGAAAATACCAATCTATGGATTTCCAAAGGACAAAACTAAGTGTCACGAGTGGGTTGCAAGCTTACCGAACAAACTGAATGTAGAAGATGTTACTGGAAACATGGGGATTTGCGCCCTGCATTGGCCAAAAGATGTTCCTACAACTAAGATCCCCTCTTCTCGGCATTATGTTCCAGCTGTGCCCCCATCTGTGTTTCCTAATTTTCCCTCATCTTGTGTTCCCACTTCTACCTCCACTACTTCACGCCGCACAAAAATGTCTACACAAGAGGCCCGCGCAGTGGATATCGATGAAATGAGTGAGTTTCTCGAACTTGACTCACTAAAATCTGAGAGCTTCCATGACCTGTTAAGTCGCAAACTAAAAGACCTGGGTGACTTCACAGACAGTCTCAACCGTGGTGGGTTAAGCATTCCATCTCTGGCCCTTTTTGAACTGATCGTTTACGCTTACAAATATTTCACATCTTCAAAAGAACCAAGTTGTAGTAAATGACTCATGAAAATTATTCGTGACTTTCCAGCACTGTTCCATATAGATATTGAACTGAGTGATGCAGTTCTTAGACGGATTGTGAACATTCTTTTGAAGCGGTTCTGCCTCCAGTTGCAAAGCGAAAACAGCAGCCAACATCCAAAGAGGAAGATTGCTAAACTGACATCAAAGTCACAATAAATCCCTGGAGTAATTATTATAATGCCTGCATCCACATGACAGACTATTGGTGAGTACAAAATAACATTTAGTTCATTGTTATTGTTGTTAGTGCTATTGATGTTGTACATGTTTGTCTTTTTTCTTTCTCCCATTCATGTTCATTTTTGTTTGGGATAGGATGAAGGTGGTGGTAAAGGCAATGACTGAATGAGGATAGGGAGTTATTTAAGTGTGTGTATGAAAGATCGCTATTAACCTCCCCTGGTATACACTGCATTATAATGACGTTTTTTATCTGGTGCCATTCTATGTATGCTATCAGAATTAAACCATGAATACTGTTCAAATGAGGTTCTGTTTCTTAAACAACACAGAAATTTTCATTCACTCAAATTCCACATCACACTACATCTAGAATTAAAAAATGAATCTACATCAGTACATGCACAGTTGTGTTATTGAACCATGCTTCATTGCTTGGTCAATTTGTCAGTTTTCAGTTTTATTGTTTTATGAATCATATGATTTTATGTAATTTGTTTTTAACTGAACCAAGCATCATTGGTCCTGCACGTAGTATTTGTTAATGAAGGTATTTTGTGTGTTTTTTCACTTATCATAATTTTTAAAACATTTTTGTGTGTTCTAAGTAATGCCGAAAACGCGATAGTTTGTTAGAACACATTTCTCATTATCTGAGCTAACCCATGTGGACCTCTGTTCTAGTGATACATGTAGTACTAAACGTATTATTTAATTATGCTTGTCAGTCTCTCTGCGGCGAGACGGCCCACTACATGTCTGACCTACATTCGGCTGACCGGCCTGTAGTGAGAACGCCTCGGGTATCATCGATCCGGCGTCGGGTATCGTAATGTTGTCCCGGCTGTTTAGGCACAGTCACATTCCCCCCTCGCTCACGTGAACGGCTACACACTGCTACAGCTGGAGGCGTTGGGAAACTGTGACAAACACGTTTTATGTAACGCTGTACTTTTTTTACAACGGTTTTTATTGCATGTTCGAACCAATCAGCAAGACCACGTTATCTCGAGTGCCAGTTCACGGCAGTAGGAAAAGGATGTCACTTTGGATTCCGACTGTTAGATAAGGTTTAGCCTGTGAGGTGCAAGCCTGTGACAAACAGGTTACTCAAGATCCACAAATTCCTGGGAATTCTGCTGTGTGTGGACATTTCATGTGAAGGCTTTTTAATCACGTGCTGATCAAGTTGACTCACTGAAGCAGTGTGTATGTGTGTTCCCATTAAGATCATCACAGGTAAGCAGGTCAGGGTTACTTAGCCTTTACTTTTTGACCTAGATCTAGATCTAGATCTATATCCTTTGACAGGGCTTTGTGGAAGTTTTTGCTATATTAAATTATTGGCAATCTACTCATGATACAGCAACAACACGCCCATACAGCAACCAAAGCTATCAGGACCTAAGGAACTCATTCCAAGAACACCCCTTCAATGAGACAAGGTATTATGGCACAGATTTTACGTGAGATCTGAACAACCGGATCAAAGTGGGTACAGAGTAATACTAGATATCTAGATCTAGATCTAGATCTACATTATTGTATAGGCCTAATGTAATAAATAGCATCTACCTATTTTAATACCAATGTGATGAGTATTGTTGTTATAGAGACCACTCATATCCCATGGCAGTGATCAATGGTTTGCTTAAAACCGTCCTCCCGCTGATCATCAACATTGGTACAGTTTCTGAACTTGCTGAACATGCTGATCTATTTTTAGCCCAGACAGACAGGCAGGCAGGCGCACACGCTCACACACACACATACCGAGAATTCGCCGTGTTTAGCCACGGTCTAGCAGGTTTTGGAACCAAGATAAAAAAAAGGGGGGGGGGAAGGTTTTACTACACATTTTCCCTCATATTTTATCAATCGCCATAAGGCATTCTAAAACAACAACAACAACAAAAAAATGGTACCGAAAAGTGAATTAGGTATGTAGTTTTTTTTAATAATATGCATTCATTCCTGTTTTCCTGTTGCTTAGGCCTATCAGAATAAGAAGACATTAATTATTATGTTTGAAAATAGAAGTGCACTGGAGATTCACCACTCGGAAGTACGTTATGAACCTGTTGTGAAAGTAAAATATAGCAGAAATGTAACCCAAACAGAACAAAACCCAAAAAACTACGAGTATTTCTGGAAATGGTTGTCACAGTGATTAGAAAGTCACAGTGGCGACCACAAAACAAGAATCAGAATCAAATTTTAAAAAAACAACAGAACAAACCTCAGTTACTGTGACCTTTGGCAAATCACACTCAATTTCTGTTTTTCTTTTTCCCAAGCCGTTATAAAGACACAATCATACTGCGACACCTAGCCTTTCCATCTCTATTGAAACCACACATGGTCCAATAACAGAACCATTACATGTATCGAAGTAAAGCTCTGAAATCCGCTTTATTCAACGTCAAGCAATTCGCCACCCGTGAATCGATTCCCCCTACACCCCCCCCCCCTCTTTCAACAAATTGACCTTGACAGCTGATAATCAAAGGGAATTCAGTTCTTAAACCGTATTTTGAGAATAATTTTGCCACTTTAATAATAATTGCATGTATATATTTGACCATTATATGGAGTTGATAATGCCAAAGTAATAATAATTATATTGAGTCGTTGAGAATGTGCAAAACCAATATGTAATTATTATACTTAATAATGTATCAGACTAGGCCGTGTTCCGGAATTTATGTAAAATGTCGGGTTTGGTCGAATACCATACACAAATAACCAGGAACAACCAACAGGTCTTCCATGTTTGTGACATTTTTTGAGTCCACTCCTTTATCAACATGGGATTGTAGAGAGCTTGATAAACTGCAGCACAGATTCGGAAACTTGGGAAATTGATATGATAGTCAGTCAGTCAGTGAAAAGCCGGTGTGTTGAGCACCACAAAAATCATGATTGCATTTCAAACTAATCTGAAAAGTAAATACCTCGCTAGCGATTGAAGATGTAAAAACCTCGCTCGCGATAGCGACACACTAACATTAATTGTTGTGTAATCGCAATGCAACGCTGTCCGCAACACTCATAGCCAACACAGTCATGATTATCGTCCTAGTAAAGGAATCGGGGGAACAAATTCCATCCTTGGAAAATGAGGGTATCCGGATTATAACTTAGTTTATTGCCCCCCCCCCCCCTCCCCACGGCAGTTGCCCCCTGCCCTCTCCGAGACAAGACTTATATCTTCTGTATGGAGGGACTGTAATCTTAAGATCCGACCTTGTACGTCCAGTGTCATCAAGCAGTTAGAATCTCGAACATAAAATTAACTGTTGTTAAAATATTAAGCAGCAGCAGCAACAACAACAACAACAACAACCAGTCTAAATCAGTACATGTATTTAAAAACAGGCGAACAAATGACAGTGACATGTATTATGTCACATCTCGTCAAAACCTCAAGTTGGGATATATTTCTGAACTCGGCGTCTCCGCTGGGAAAAGACCTGACTGCCTTTAAATTCCTTTACCGAAGGGTAACAAGGGAATTATACATGTACCTAATTATAGAGGAGAAAGGTAGCCTACTACATGTATTAACTACATTGGCCTAATGGCCGCCTTGAGACCGTCGGTCAGCCCTAGGATGGGAATTTCAAACCCTTTGTTCACTCGGGATGAATACATGAAAGGTATCATGACAGTTGAATGGAATAGACAGGTAGATCTATAAAAGATAAGTGATGTAACAGGAAACCCGTAGTGTCAACAACCTGAGGCTGAGGCCTTCGAAATACCGTGAACTTTCTTCACTAACGTCATGAAGGACGCTGGTCACTTCACTGCAAAATTCTCTTTTCAAATGGCTTTACATACTTTACATGGCGATTTATTTCATTTGTATTAATCTAGAATGGGAAGGGGTGCAATTGTTATGGCGCGGGCATTTGTCCATGGGGCAATGTCGAGGCGTATTTGTGCCGGGCAGTTGTCCGGGGGGGGGGGGGCTCGAGATGCATTTGTGGGGGGGGGGGCAGTTGCCCAGGGACTATGTTCCCTAGACTTGGGGCACCGAACAAAATCGGATAGTGTTGCTATCAAAAGGTGGAGGTAGTGGTAGATTGGTTGTGGGGGGGGGGGGGGGGAGGAACTAGACCTGATGAGAACCAACAGTACTGCTGGAAATTAGCTTACCCCCCCCCCCCCACCCCTTCCTTTTTTTTCATTTTCTTTAAAACTAAAAGTACAAACAGATTTGTTTGTCTCATCGTCAAATCATCATTTTTTTTGCAATAGTCTTAGATAGTTTGATGTTGAATCTTCTCCCTGGTGAGATAAAAAGTTAAACGTTCAAGCCGTCAATAATAAAATCAGTAAATTGATCAGGTCATCAAGGCGTGCAGAAAATCAGTCCAAAGTTTGACAAAAATCATTGAGACTGATCCCGACAAATTAATTAATTTGATAGCGTGACCTGCGGGAACTGATTTTCTTGGAGTGAAAAGTTGGCGACACGATAGCCTATGCTTTACACGACACCAGAGTCTTGCAGAGTCTTAAAAAAAAAACAAGAACAAAAAACAATGGTCACATTTCAAAAGTGAAGGAAAAATGTATCAAGTTATCCATTCAGTCAGGATTAGGTCTCAAGTCTACTTACGTGGCCAATCATATCACTATTCAATTGGCACCACTGCAAATTTTTTGTTTGTCTATTATATAAGAAATTGTCAACTTAAAGATTTGATAACCAAGGTCATGAAGAGATGTTATCGAGAAATTATAAGAATTCATCAGAACATATTTAAAACAAATCATTTTAAGACCATTATTCTGGTCCAATTTGTCCATGTTAGAGTACTCAGTGGTTTCCTCAAGTTTATTTTAATGATGAAAAACAAACCAAAACGAACGTCTGGTCTACTGGGTTTTTATTCTGGGCTGGTTTAAGCAGCTCAAAAATTATTTTCAAGTTAGTGTTTTTCCAAAGTTTCAGCATCTACATGTATTTATGTAATATGTTTTGACACCACTCGAAAAGATACCGGTGGTTCTTTAAAAATTTCATTCTCACAAAATGACGTCGTCGCTAAGCCACCATCTGTTGCAGGGCCGATTTAAGACCAATTGGTGTCCTAAGCACAATCCAGCAACGGCTTCCACCCTCAGCCACCCCTGCCCCTCCACTGATTAACTAGCAAGACTTTCAGACTCAGTAAGTCATCATCATCATTGCCTTTCTCACCCTGGATCAGGGTATAGGCCACCAACAAACACTTTCCATCCCTCTCTATCATGGGCCAGCCTCTTTACATTATTCCAAGTCTTTCCGCTTCGTTGCACATCATTTTCTCTGGCTCTTCTCCACGTTCCGCGCGGCCTTCCTCTTGATCTCTTGCCCTGGGGATTCCAATCCAATACCTTCTTCGCGATGCTGTTTCCTGGCCTCCTGAGAGTGTGGCCGATCCATCTCCATCGCCTCCTACCAATTTCCTCTCTGACTGGGCTCTGTCTTGTTCTTTTCCAAACAATTTCATTGCTGACCTTGTCTGTCCATCTGATCTTAAGTAGCTTCCTCAAACATCTGTTGATGAAAACTTGGATTCTCTTTATGCAGGCCTGGGACGCATTCCAAGTCTCACATCCATACAACAGGACTGACTTCACGTTCGAGTTGAATATCCTCAGCTTTGTTTTTAGAGATATATCCTTGGTTCTCCAAATCTTGCTTAAGGACGTGAAAGCTGCCTGTGCCTTTCCAATTCGTGCTTTGACTTCTGCCTCTGTTCCTCCCTTATTGTCAATGATACTACCAAGATAGCAGAAGGACTCTACATCTTCCAGTGGTTGATCTCCTACTTTGACTTGTTCGCTTGGGGGTGCCACAATTTTTAGGACCTTCGACTTCGCAGGATGTATCCTCAATCCAATAGATTCTGAAATTTTGTTTAGAGCTGTAGTCTTTGCTTGCATCTGGTCGTGTGTGTGCGACAATAGTGCCAAGTCATCTGCAAAATCTAGATCGTCCAGCTGTGTCCATGGGGTCCATTGTATGCCATTTCTTCCTCCATTGGTGGTTTCTTTCATAAGCCAATCAATCACCAGAATAAACAGAAATGGGGACAGCAAACAACCCTGCCTAACACCAGTCTTGATATCAAAGCTGTCAGTAAGCTCACCATCGTGTACGACTCTGCAACTTGTCCCCTCATACATGCTCTTGATAAGATTCACAGACTCAGTAAGTGCTGAAGATGAAATCAGAGTTGAAGAAATAGAATCATTTTTCGGTGCACTTTTCTTCCAGACCGCTTCCCAGGCAAGACATCACGCGTATATGAATGAAAGGGTTAAGTGCATGCTAACTAAGAAAAAAAATAGATACAAACCAAC
The DNA here is from genome assembly GCA_963931925.1 of Onchidella celtica. Lineage (NCBI taxonomy): Eukaryota > Metazoa > Mollusca > Gastropoda > Systellommatophora > Onchidiidae > Onchidella > Onchidella celtica. Next base: position 13,039,706 of record OZ007571.1, on the reverse strand, counting down.
TGTTTGTTGTGCCCCCCCCCTCCTCCCCCCTCCTTGATCCCCTAATTTTAAGCATATGCTCATTTTGCGTAATGGTCAGTCCGGGAGTAATATGATCTTATTTCATCGAATCAAGTGCTCCATATTATTACATGTATAAAGATTCTAGCGTCTCATCGATGCTCTCTTGTCAGTATTATTCTCCACTAATCTTCAACACAGACAATACACATATTTGGAATAATTGGAACTACACAAGACGGGAAGTTCCTAGTTGTTATGTAAGCTAGATGATTTGTGTAATGCAAAGACAATTGACTTTTAGCAGTAAGTACCATCAAACAATCGTAGCCTCATTACCCAACGTGGTTGGTACAGAAATTAGGCCAGGTCCAATAAAGTAACGAGCCTCCGTTCATACTCGTGACCCAAATGAAATCAAATTTTGTTACTTTATACAGACTGCTGATTATTGTAAAGTTTCCCACAAAAACAGCTTTGACCTATGGCGAGTACTACAAACCGTAGCCGGCACCAGAACGTGTTCAAACCTTTGTTGTGTTGCAGATATTTTGAGTTAAAAGTTGTTGTTAATTCAGGCAGACCTACCAAGCTCTCACCCCCCCCCCCCAAATTCCCAACGCCATATTGTCCTCCTCCCAAGAACTTGCAACCCTTTCCCTCGCAGAATGAGAACCACTGATCGTCCATTGTTCTTTTTATAAATTTATACCGCCCTCTCTCAGTTATTGGTAGGCCTAAGGAGGTCATTTCTGCATCAACTAGTGTGCGCATTAGTTTATGCAACTTTTGACCCCTCTACACCACATACAGGGAGTAAGAACTACACCGTCGCTTACACAACAACCCCTTCCAATCCCATACGTGTTGAAATCTGACTGGAGTCATTCCACAGAAATATATTGTTCATTTTGATGAATGGATAGTTATTAATTGGGGTAAATTTATTTTTTAATTAATTTACTCTTCTGAGTGCATGTGTGTGTGTGTGAGAGAGAGAGAGTGTGTGAGTGTGTATGTGTGTGTTTGTGTGTGTAAGAGAGAAGGAGAGATTGATTAAAAATTACAAGATATAATAGAGTATGCCATATAAAATTAAATCAAAAAGATGTCTTTGATTCCTTGTATAATAATTGTTAATTGGTGTTCAGATGAATGATTTATTTCATTGCATGAAGTGCAAATTTAACCTCAAATTTACTAACAGTACCACTTTACCTGTCAATCTGGCTTGCACCTGCTTGTGCACATTCAGATTAAAATTAACAAAAAAAATTAATTAAAAAATAAACTTAATTATTGACATAAAACTCTAAGAAATCTCAAAGCACATGAACGAACAAACTATATAGACAGACCATACCGCAGGATGGCACCACCCCGTCCTCTAGAGGCAGTTGGTCTCCCAAGCGGAAGGAGAGTAACATGCACTTTGGCTGTACTTTGGGTTTTCATGTTTACCTTCTAAACTTCACAGAGATGAGTGATTATACTATTTCGTGTCCACTGAGACTGAACCTTACAAATGTTCATAAGTGCAGATAACAGATCTTCATTGTCGTGATCGCATAAACATGACATCTACCAAGCAGATGAAATTTTAATGATGTTCGGCAAAAGCGGCGCATATCGAATGTCAAGTTAGCGTGGAATGACCCAAGCTATTTTAGAATGTAGGCCAACCCACACCGTGGGGGAAGCAATTGTGAACTGATAAGGGTAAAAAATTTATGGTCTAGCGTTTTTTTTTTTTCTCAAGTGTTTTCTTTATCGAAGTCTTCTTTGTTTAACTAACTGTGCCGAGTGACCTACCAAGACTGATATGATATAACGACCTTCTTTCTTTTAATTTCATCCTAGACATAATATCTCTTTATTTTTGTTCGAGTCTACTCTACCTTTTCCCTACACATTCATTATTAAATTAGTTAATTTAATGTCGGTAGATTTTTTTCTCTTCTATCTACGATGTACTGATTTTTCATCTCGGGAAATTCAACGAATCAAACTGGCAGTATTGAGTATCCATTTCCAAAGAGGGAGAGATAAATCGAGCGTGTTTACAGATTGTTCAGTACTTTTCATTTATAATTGGTCATCGGAACTGAAATCTCAAGGCATTGTGTGTGATTTAGATAGAAGTGAAGCTGGCTGAGACAAGGGCCGCTTCACCTATCGGCATGTCCTACCAGTAGTGTCACTGTTACAGCACCCATACCGTCAACCTTGGTTATGACCAAGAAAACAATACAACGTTTCTTTTTTCTCAGTGTCGAAAACTGCTCACCAAGAAGTCAGATTCGCCACCACCATCACCACCCAACCAACAACAACAATAATCAATCTTTGAGAACAACTAAATAATTTCATAACCAAAAACAGCAGAACAAAAGTTATGAGAAATAACAATTAATCAGCGGCGTAGCGTGAGTTGCCAACTCGCGGGGCAAGGCAAGTATTGCACCCCCTAAGTCGTGGACTGTTGGCACCTGGCAACGTTTACTTGCCGTGTCGTGCTGGACAACTGCCTAGAATGTTCGAACATTGGGAAATTTTATGTATGCGGGGCGGGGGGGGGGGCACTGTTTCATTTATTTCCAATTTATTTGCTTTTGAAATTTTGCCCCCCAGGTCAATCGTCCCTGTGGCCCCGCCCATGATAGCTAGGCCACTGCAATTAATGCTTTCTTAAACTGTTCAGTGTTTTCTAAACCTGAATTTTTACTTCCCCAGGATAACGAGCAGAGATCACAGTAAAGCCCAAAGTCTCCAGCCCTCTGACCATGGCAGACAAACCACATCAAAATGGCAATGTAAAGGTAGAGATGGAGCCACAGGTCAGTCAACCCGCAAATGACGAACCCAAGAAAATCTCGTGTCTGCAGAAAATCAGTAATGCTATCGCTGGGACACTGGAAAAGGGCTTTCACAGGTATGAGTTGTGAACTACATGTTTGTAATTTATCTTTTAAATACACAACACTTTATTGACAGGAATGTACTGATTTGACCACAAATTTTGCTCCACACTGACACAATTGGCAATGTCCACGCGGTTTGAATTTCACTTCGCCCAAGACGCAGTATACCGTGTGGGTAGTGCCTAAATGTGTTACTGTGGAGCAAAATGTATGGGCGGCGAGCCACATGTCTGGCTCCTACACCAGCCTTGAGCTGTTTCGGCCCTAAGAATGGACTGCTTTGTAGCTGTTTCACTTACAGGTGTAGGAGTATCAGTGTGGACACCGTCGTTGTACTGATGTACACCTAGGCCGATAAAACCACCAAAGGGCTAATTTACAATAAATTATTAATAGCGAGTTGCGCTGGGGGACTCTAGAATTAAAACACATCCGTTGGTCTTATATCTAAAGGCCTGTTTACACTGGTAGGTTTTAGGAATAGAAAAAAGGAATGGGGGACTGTGTGGGAAGAACTCGCATCGTTTCTCATTCAGAAAACGGACCAGTGTAAACAAACAGCGTGTAAAAAAGGCCTTTAGGATGTAAAATATGATAATATCTACAGTAATGTCAAGCATAGGCCCAGGCAGGTAGTTTTCTGCCCAGTGTAAAGGTTCAGGGTAGGGACTGTACCGTTGTAATAAAAATTCATTAAATTACAATTTATGTCTAGCAACTCGTACGTTCCAGTGAAGCGCAAAGCAGTCTATTGTAATTTACGTGTCACTTTGAAAAAGAAAAGTACAGTTTGTAGCAGTTATATAGGTCTGTAATGTCATGTGATGAAAATAAGCAGGAAGAAATTAGGTAGACAGGCATTCGTCTTTCTGTCAGAACATTATTATTATAACCACTGGAGAAAAGGTTGCTTCTTTTTTCAATTGTTGCTTGGACTTCTCACAGTTTGTAATGACATTCTGGTGAAAATACTTCACGGAGACATAAAAAAGAGGAGAAAAAAAAAGAGGGGCAGACAGTTTTGCTGTATGCTGGATAACAAATCAACACCTCCACCCCCGCATTCTACCCCCAAGCTTTTCATTCCAAGTCAAATGAAAGAGCTAGATCAGTAAATGTACATAAACAATGCGAGAGCAGAAATGGCCAACTGAATTTAGTTTGGGTCAAGTCAAAAGCTGTATCACATAATGTGGAACATAACCCAATAAAATAAATAACTTGTAATTTGGTATCACTGCCTGTCAGATAGCTCCGACAATCAAATGTTGTATTAAGTATGCACATTTATGGGAACACGGCACACTCATTGACTCACTTTCTACTGTGTTTATGGGAAAACTCAGTTTGAGAGGGCTTTGACTGAAACCATAACATTAGCATTCAGAGATTCCCAGCTGACAGGTCACAGTTGTATCGGCGTGTTCAGTGCGTCCCAGTGCAGCTGATCTAGCCATAAGTCAAGAAGGGTAGGCTAGGTCCACTGTCCATCGTGACATTGCTACTCGCGGCTGTTGCTAGGGACGCGTATTTTACATTACAAGCCATAGCTGACCAGTGGACACAACTCAGTATTTTCTCTATTTGGCTTTGTTATTAGACTAGGCGTCCCTAGCAACATTCTCTCTAAAACTAGCGTGCACACAACTGCCGTTCCCTCTAAAAGCAGCGTGCACACAACTATCGTGTTGGTCGTGAGCGGGGCCTATGATGATGCATTGTGTGAAAAGGGTGCTTGGTACTTGAAAGCTGTTGTTAGGGGCATGTAGTAGTTTACATTATAAACCATTGCTGAACAATAACACAACTCTGTATTTTCCTTATTTGGCTTTGTAATAGGCTTCACCAACTTGACCAAAAATCCCCAAATTCTGTGACCTTAACCTTGCTCTTAAGTGAGACAAACATTGCATTTTGTACAAGTCAGTTGATATGAGTGGTCTGAGCTTTACTCATGGCCAGTTGTTTGCCTTACCTTCTCCACTCACCACTCTATTTGATGGCTGACCTACATTCAACTAGCTGGGTTTTCCCCAAAATCTTGGTTTCTACCATTATACTAAGCGTCCCTAACAACATTCAAATTAGTGACATGAGTTAGTTACAGTGCTACCACAAATAAAATCGAAAAAAACAACAAGAAGTAATAAGTGGCCAGAGGTTTCCTGCAGGGAATGAAGTTGTTATCACAAAACCTGCTACTTCAGTCAAGGCCTATGATAATTGAACAGCGAACACAACCCAGTATTGTCTCTGTTTGGCCTTGTAAACTACGCTATAATTAATTGTTTGATGTGGCGCGCATTAGCCAATTTTGATCTCCGACTGGTTGGATGGTGACGTCACAAATATGACTTTTAGTGAGATTTGATCAGTTGGCTGGTCTCATTGAAACTAAATGTTCTGCGTCACCACCCGACTAGTTGGCCAATCAAAATCAGCTAGTGCTCTCTCAGCCTTTGTCTCCCAGTTCTACGCTGTCTCCGCAAGGTGGCGTGTACAAACCCATAAACACAAAATGCCTCAGCTGTCTCATCTTATTGTATTCTAGTGTCTTTTGTTTTATTACTGCCTTGTCGTTATCCCTTTTATTTTAGTCACATGTCATGTCTGATTTGCCAGGTTGGGCCTGAGTATCGGCACACATCCGTGGAGATACATCATTGGCTGCATCATTTTGTCGAGCTTGACTGCACTGGGATTGCTTGCCTTTAATGAGGTCACAGACCCAGACAAGCTGTGGGTACCAGACGATGCAGAGGTGGGTGTGGCTAGGGAGACTAGAATCTACCTGTCAGCTTGCTTAACTACCTATTCATCCACACCCCTATATGTTCCCCCACTTTTTCATTGTCAGGCTTATCAACATTATCATATCGATGGTGATGTGCTCTAACAGTGTAACTGGAAAAAATTGACCAACTCATTTTTTTCGCTAAAAATAGTCACCACGCCTTTCCGGGGGTTCCCTATTCAAATGGGAAGTCTACACGCACTATGAATAGCAAAATTGAGCTTCGAAGCCTTTAATAAGTACCATTCTAACCGTGTATGTGGCTGTTCTAATAGTGTAACTGATTTCTGTGGCAGAATTTTGTCGTTCTCTAGTCGTGCGTATCTCTAACTGCGTTAGTGCGCTAGTGTGATAACCACGTAACATGGCTCAAAGACCTGCATTTAAAAAAAAATAAATATTTATTACGACAGAAAGACACGTTTTGTTTGATTAATACGGCCAAAAAGATATAGATATAGTCCGGTATAAAAAAACTCGCAAAAAGATGTTTTTTTTGTCTCCTGGAAAACAATCCCAAAACCAGTTATACGGTTAGAGTACAACAACATGGATATTATTATTCAGTTATCATAATTACCACCATCATCATTATATTCAACTGTCATTAGTCACCACCATCATCATCACCAATATCATCATCATCAGCTTCATCTGTTAAAAAGTGTTATTATTATTATTTTCATCAGTCATTATCATATTCAGTTACAGCATCACCATCATTATCATCATCATTTATCAACCCAAGTGAAATCAATATAAAAGCCACAATCCTTATAGTTATCAAAGTTCCCACCATCATCAACATGCTGAAAATAGAAATGATGAAAACATTGTAATCAAGCTTCAAAATAGTCATTGTTTTCCATGGATTTTTTGTTTGTTATAATACTTGCCAATAATTATAGCCAGCTGTGATGCTGTCCTTGACATTGGCAGTTTTTTCTTCATGGCCTATATAAAAAATGTGGTTATACCCTATTTATATTACTATGGTTATTGGAAGCCTGGATCTTGCATTGATTCAAATGGAATTACTTAAATTAAACAACAAATCCTAATTACTACCTTTTGCAGATTGTATCACAAAGAGACTGGATTGATGACAATTTTCCGTCATCTGTCAATCGAGAGCAAATTTTGGCAGAAGCACCCAACATTCTTACACCTGCCGGCATCAATGCGGTAAGTTTCTGTATAATATTCATCACAACATAATTATTGATCTATTTATGTATTCAAGACTTTGGTTTAGACAGAATAATTCGTCTACAAACTTTTTTTTTTTGGTCCTATATGTAAAATAATAAATGGTTTTGAAAGAAAAAAAATTCAAAATCATTCATTTTTCAACTCAGCAGTTGAGTCAAATGCAGGAAAGAACTGAATCGTTGGGTGAGAATGACATCATTACAATCTATGGGTAAAGAGTTGAACAGGTATTGAAGCAAATAGTTTGCTGAGGATCGCTTGTTTTATCATTCCTCAGCAGATTGTTGCACCTGGCACCCCAATTCTTCTGAAAAATAATTATGCATTTGGCTCTGACAGCACTGAACATACTTCTCTTCATCCATGCCCAGCATCTTAGGCGTCTAACTTGCAACAGTTTAGTTACGCTGCTGTCAACAGCTACATTTTCCACACTGTATCATTTTGTACATTATCATTAACATACTTGTTCAGAAACAGTGATTGAGCACCATCTCCACAATGTTATTGTCAGGCATTAGTTTTGTTTCTTTTTCCTTTCAAATAGTGCTTTAATGTGCTGAAATCTGAGGATTAGATTGTACACATTGATTCGCAATGCAGACTAAATCCTTTCTATCAAGTTTGAAGATTACCATTTTCCCAGAATTCTTGAATCTTAAAAAGCTACCTATCTAGCATTTTCTTGAATATATACAGCTTAGAGTAAACTTCATGATGGCACATCAATCCATATTGTCAGGAGCAAATTTCTGGCTGACTAGCCAAACAACCTGAATGGTTGCCATGGTGAATGAAATAACAGTTATTGGAAAAACTCTGAGATCTGACTACTGGATACAAAAGACAGATACAGCATTTTCCTGGCTATAAATGTTTAAGCCTAAAACAAGCAAGCAGATCAATATTGGGAGACAGAACATGGCTTGCTTGTATTGCTGGAGGGGGCCTTGGATCAATATGATAGTATATACTTTGTAAGGGCAGAAATATAACTGGCTATCTTTTGTTGTAGTTAGAATGCTTATGCATTAATAACAAGCTGAAGAAAATTAATCCTTTGTAAAGTTTCATCAAAGACTGAAGAGCAGTTTTTCTGAAGTGTAAAGATGAAATTTATATTATAGTTGCATGCTGCCAGGAGAGGTTTTCACTCTTCTAAATGATCTGCAGTGGAATAACCTGTCACAAATATTCCTCATCATGCCAAGGGCTGAGTGGTAAACGGTCGTAACTCAGTCTTTACAAATTTTACAGGAGAATCAAATAACTAATTAATTTTCTTCTTCAAGGTAATATTTCAATTTTGTAAAAACGTTAAACTCCCAGCTTTCAGAATTTAACCCCCATCTCACACCACAACCCAGTGGTGGCCCTTAACTCTATGTGTGCCGTTAGCTGATGAATTGGTTCTTCCGTTGGTCACGTTTGCCAATCACCAATGTATCAGTGCACAAGAATGCTAGGCTATGTTATTTTGGAAAGAAAGAAAGTTGACTTTCTATTCATAAATGTTGCTGTGGTTAGTCTTCATTCATCTCCCCCACTATTTTCTTCTTGTATTGAAAAAGGTGCAAAAATTCATGGCACACAAAGAGTTAAGTAAAAAGCTTCATTTTGATAGACTCATCTCCATCCCAATGCAAGGAATAAATTATAACTGCATAATGTCTGTCCTTTTCTCTATTGGATTTTTGATGACTGTATACTATGTGGCCTATCTCTGATAAGATACTCAAATTTATAAATGTTCCTACTGAAACTGAAAGTTTCATGTGTTAATTTTGTGAGAACAAAATAATTGTGACCTCAGGTCTTTTAAATGATGCACATGTGTGCTTGGTATAGCAAATCCTGAGATGGGGCACATGTGTAGTAGACACTGTGTGGTGATCTGTGTTCACAGAGAATCTTGACTCATTGTCATGATACTTCAGTGTTATTGCCATGAATATTTCATTTGTGTATGGCATTTTCTTCCTAAACAGCAAACATCATCTACTGGTATTCTCTCATCTGTAGTGGAACCAATTGTAAGTGTGTGACACATTTACTAAGTACCAAAAAAAAATTTTTTTTAATCATATTTTATTTGTGTGGAAACTGTATGATGCTCAGTATCTTCAATATTAAATTATCATATTTTGTGTCTCTTGTTCCAGTTGCTGGACATTTACCAAAGTACCGTCACTGTGGCTACTTCAAGTGGGATAACTCTTGCTAATGTGTGCATTAGGTATGTTGACACAAAAATACATATTGGTAGGCCCAGACCTTTTTCCTCTTTATTTTGTGGGGCACATTCAAATTGAATTATAATATTTGGATTCTGAAATAAGACGAGAGAGAAACAACCATAAGACCAACCGACGGTAGGTCAAAACATTCCCAAGGACTGCATGATTTATCTGTATTCTAATACATAAATACTGAAAATAGTTTATCTACAAATTTTTTGATGATGCTTAGCTTCTGCAGGACTTAATTTGATTCACCTAGAAAAAAAAAGGTAAAAGATTTGCTCATCTAAGTACTAGTTCTAGATAAATTTGAGTCTAGAAACAATATGACCTTTTCACTTTTATGTGTGCATGCGTATTTATCTATGCACTGTCATTTTCTCCATCATGTTTACATTTTTGGGTTTCTGATTTGCATAATGAACTACAAAGTGCATCATCACCTTGGAAGAATCCTATTTCAATAGTTGAAAGTGTTCCAGTGAACAGAGAGAAGGGAAAATTTATGGTTTAAACCAAATTCTCCTTCATTTTTTCAAAATGTAAAAGAAAGCGAGAAAAAGCTTTATGTGTCAAAGCTCTGTGTTAGAAACAAACAAAGAATTGTACAATAAATTTGATTTAGAAATGGAAAAAATCATCATCACTGGCAGACAACAGGTGACAACATTGACATAATATAAGTCGCTGTCCCGCAATTCATTTTCATGAATTGTTGTACCTGTGAACATGTTTTTTTAACTGGAAGAAGGATCCGAGGTCCAAAAAGTTGTTTTTTTTCTTCCATTTCTAATTGTTTTTGAGTTTATTCAAGTAGGCCTATAGTTTCTTTTATTGTTTGTTTCTAAGGTGGGGCTCTGCTACACAACTTTTTTCTTTTGTTTTTGCCAGATTTTACCTTTGTCCCAAGCCTGGCTGTGACTTTAGATTGTCTGTGTTCTTTTAAAGAAAGTTACTCATTCCTTTTCTGTTTCAAACATTGTCTCTGCTACTCCCAGGGCTGGACCAAATTGTATAGTGTCTGGTATCCTTGAAATCTGGAGTTACGACAACGCCACAATCCGTAGCCTGAACCAAACTCAGATTCTCTCCTATGTCAACACTGTTACTGTCAGGTTGGCATATATATACAAATATTTCTATCTATTTCATCTTTAAATGATTCAGTATACGCTCATGGTATGACATCAGTATCACTGTGTGGCAAAAATCTGTCGTCTCAAAACAGTTGGAAAAAAACAAATGAATTTTTAAAATTCTTGTCAGACAACTTAAAGTTTCTGTTTTGAGCTGTCCATATTAGTTGACATTAAACCCTGCAAATTTCGATCACAGATTTTTGAAATGACAGTTGGAATTCATTAATTGTTTGATCAGTTTCCCTGTTTAAGAAACAACAACAACAACAAAATAAAAAAAAATACAACACTGTGTTGTTTCCATGACAAGCTTCGTATTTAGCCTGTCTTACCCAAAACAAACTATGAGGAACTGGGTTACATAAGCATTCGCTTTTATGATTTTCAATGTATTGCATTTTATGGAAAATCACATCAGATAGTGAACTCATTGTATACTTGCAATTTTAAAATAATTCTATCTAGCCCAGTCTACCGTGGTGCTATCGATGTGAGGAACTATCTAGGAGGCATAACCACTGACGCAACAACAGGGGACATCACTGGTGCACAGGCGGCTATCATGACTTGGTTAACTGAGGGAAATTCAACAGTAAGGCATTGTCCATTCTGTCCTGCTGGCCTGTCTTTGCCATTCATATAATGTGATTATGCATAGAAGACCTATCCGTTCATTCATTTACCATGCAAACCATGAATTTATTCATTCATCATTTCCAAGTTAGTTGCCTCAACCATTTAGACATCAGTGAATTAACCCATCCATAATTGATGACATAAACAGATTTCTAAATTTGTGAGTGGCACACTCTTTTTGTTTATTACTGCTGTACAGATTTGTGAGAAGTATTTGTAATTTTAGACATAATCATTGAAATGATTTGTTTTTCATCATCATTAATAGAAAAAAAAAAATCACATGAATCTTTACTATTCCAAGTGTTCAACTATTTATTTGCAATTGCTCTACTTTGACAGTGTTTGCAGAGTAGTGTTGTAGTAGATTCATCATCTGTATCGCAGTAGGTCAGTTTTAGCATTTACAAATGTCATTATTATTTCTCAGATGGAATCTACTACTGAAGCATGGGAAAAAGAATTTATTGACATTGGCAAAGCCGGACACCCTGATTTAACAGCCACATATGTTTTTTCAAGAAGGAGGTTTGTACTAGAGCCAGGCCTAGAGAAACTCATATTTTTACGAGCAGAATTAGAAGTAGAAAAATTGTATTTGATATTATTTTTAACCCTCGTCCCATGTTGAGTCAGCTCATGCACGAAATGGCCAGTGCGGGGATAGCCAGTGGCCAGTCAGTCACTTGCTCGTGTGTTGCTGCTAACCTCGGCAGTTGGGCCAATTGGATCATTTTGAAAACATGTATCATGTTTACTGTTGTATGCAATAATCGAAATATGGTGGATAAATTGTAAGTGGCCACTATAATATTTTGATAAATATTTGTAATGAGATGCAGTGAGTTTTCTTGTTTAATAGAAGGCTCATAATAAAGAATCGTCTGCACAAACATGCCATTTGAAACATATTTTAATGTTTTCCCCCAAGGTCTGTACTTTTTTTTTGTCCCAAAGTTGGGCCATATATGGTATGGACAAACAAATTATTTCTTAAGCCAGGCACTTAACTTTTACAAACTATATGTATCATGGCAAGACAACAACCAATAATGAATTTCCGGTAGTATTATACTGCAATTAATCATCGTGCAAAGAACAGTTTATCAAATAAGCAGATGCTCCTCATTCTTGTTGTTTCACATGTAAATGACAACCAGCATCAGACTCAGAATCTAAAGTTTCCCCTAGATTTTCACCAGATCAAAATTCTGCCTATTGCATGAGTATAATGAATAGTTACTACATGTCGTAATAAGGGTAATCAGACAATACCATTGTGTTAGATATACACGTAGTAGGAGTGACAGGATAAAAGACAAGCAAAATAAGCATAAGAAAATAATCTGGGAGAACAACCGAGTAAACAAAGAGCAAGATGCTATGTTGTTATGCCACAAAATTCGCCTAGTGTAGGATGAGGGTTGCAAAGTGAGGAGCTTTAAAGTGGCCCCACATGCTTTATGGTTTGTAGGCAGGAACCACAATAGTAGTCTCTTGCAGGATGAGTTAAATTCATATGTAGGTGGAGTTGAATCGGAAACGTGCATATTTTATTGTATGAGTTTAAGTTTATTGACAGAAGCTGTTTTTTTTTTCATGTCAAGATCAGATTTATAAAAGTGATTCTTTTGTGTTCCTTCTCTATTTTCATTCTTCATTAATTTACATTCATATACCACTGCTAAAATTTGGTTGGCTAGTGAGTGGTGGAAGTAGGTAAAAATTAAGTTGAAGTGGAGACTTTAGTTTTTGCAATTCCTATTTTTCAAATGAATTTAAAGTTGCAGTGTCCTGAAACCATGATCATTAAGAATCTGTAAATTGTTAAAGTTGGACAAAGTCTCATAGGAGTAGAGTGAGGCATGCCACAGTGTTGTAAGGTTTCCCTCTTACAAACAGGTCATGTGATACATATAACACCAGTGCTCCATGAGCTTGCTAAAGTGTGAATCATTGTGATGTTTACTGCTAATGTCATTCTCTCTAATACATTGATTTCTTTTTCAAACTTACCTGCGCAGCTGGTCAGATGTCTCTGGAGATGCTATTGAGGGAGATGTTCTGCTGCTGTCTATTGGCTATTTCATTGTCATCATCTTTGTTCTGTTTGTACTGGGAAAATTCAACCTGATGGAACAACGGGTAAATATCAGAACAGTGACCTAAATACTATGAAACAATGTCTATTATTATTTTCTAGCCCAGTGAATGTACAAATGAAGGAAACTATGATAAAGTGGACTTCACGTGATTAATGGCGAATTTAGAAATGAAGTTCTGGGGTGAGAGTACAAGAGATATTCAGAAAAAACAAAACCCCACCAAACAAGTGTTCTCTAGGGCAAGCTGGGCCAAAAGTTATGAGTCTGTGTAAGGTCAGTGTATCCTCTTCCAGTCCTTGGATGGTAGCTTGCTATTCTCAGTATATTGACATTAATCACCCGCAAAGTTATAAACTAGAATGATTATTTCATGGGAGAGCAAAAAAAAACAAAACAAACTGATTCATCTTTTTTTTTTTTCAACATTTTGTCCTTGAAAGACCTTAATAACAGGTTTTCTTCTACAGGATTTGTCAAGGTTTTTTGAAAGACAGCTCTACAGGTTCCATAACAGATAGTTCAAATGAGACCATCTTGACATTAGAACAAAATCTATTTTCAAGATCCTAAAAACATTGAAAACAGTTCAAAGGAAGAACAAGAACAAGAACCGCCCCAAAAAAAAAACATAAAAAACTGAAAGAATCGCTACTGAACAACAATAGGAAAAACCTTAATTCAAATGACTGGGCAATTTTTGATGACGAAGTATCATAGCAATTTATTTATTTTGTTGTGAATCAGGGTGCCAATTTTACAGCCTTCAAAACTAAAAATGGCCCCTGAAAAACCTTAAAAAAAAAAAAAACACAAAAAAACTTGAATTTACTTGTTTGAGTTGGTTATGCACCTGGAGCCCGTTGTCCTTGTGAGTAATACTGAAGGGAAAATAACAGGAGAATATTCCTTATCATTGATCTGATCTTGATGAAAACACTGTTGTTTCTTTCAGGCCTGGCTCACACTTGGTGGCTTTATCTGCATTGGCTTTTCTATACTCATCTCAATTGGGCTTTCATCTGCCTTCCAACAAGACTATGGCCCTTTGCAAAGTGTATTACCATTTCTTTTGCTAGGTAAGTACTTTCTACGAGATGAGGTCCTTTGTTTCTCGGGGGCCTCAGCCTAATGCTGTTGGCCCCCCATTCTTGATTGCTGCCCCTCGTTGTTCGTTGGTTGATATCTACGCTTCTTTATTCGCGGTGAGCGCCAGAAAGTGCAAAAGGAGGACAAAGACAAGAGCAATAGCAGGAGAAGTAAGTTCGAGACACCGTCCCTTTCAGGAGTTTGATCCCTTTATTGCCAATGAAACATGTCACTAGTTGACTGTTTTCCTCTAGAGCCCGAGTTAAAACAAACAATAAAAGTATGAGGCCTAGCAGGACTCTAGGGTTTTTGAATTTTGATCTTTAGATCTCGGTGCCGCCAAGACAGAAATAGTTCTTTTGTTCATGTAAAAAATCAACCATGCAACTAAAACAACAAAGCTAATGTTTTCAATAGTGCATGGCAAGCAGTCAGGAAATAACATGAAATAGCAATGAAAACTCATTTTATTTAAAGAACTTGCCCCATAAATGCTTTACCTTCCAGCTTCTAGCTAAGCTGAGAATTTGAAACTTGGCAGTTAGTTCCATGGAGAAATTGACTGTTCAGAAAAAAAAAAAATGTTTGTGAACCAATTTGGGAAACATGCATGGCATCATATAAAGAAACTGTAACTGCTTGAAAATGATTCCTCAGGTATTGGTGTGGATGACATGTTTGTGATAATGGGAGCACTAAACAACCTGTTGCCTACAGAACAAAAGTATGACATCCCTCACAAAATAGCTGATGTTTTACGTCATGCTGGTGTCTCTATCACTGTGACATCATTTACTGATTTTGTGGCTTTTATGATTGGAGCAACTACAGTAAGTTGTTTTATAACTTTGTGAGGTTTATTGTTAGAGCAACGTCTGTATGTTGTAATATGACTTTGTGGCTTTTATGAGTGGAGCAACCACAGTAAGTCTTTGAATGATGTTATGAGGTTTGCTATTAGGAACAAAGTTAACTGATCCCATTGTGATATGTTATTTGGGCAGTTGTGAGGGGCCTTTGAGAATGATACTGAGGTTGCAAGGAAATGAAGGAACTACAAGAGAGAGGATTTGTGTGGGTGGGGTGTAAAGATAAAGGCACCCAGTTTTTACACTACTAAAAAAGTATGACATCACTGAAGCTATTGAGAAAGAAAGTAACAAGGTGATAGGTGAAAGGATAAATGATTTTGATTTGTTGAAACCTTGTATAAGCAAAATTTAGAAGTGCAAAGTGTCACGAGTGGAGTGAGTGCAATTAAGGGGATTGCTACAGAGCGGGTGTATAGTAAGAAGGGCTCACGGTAGGCAAGTAAGTTAAGCGTGCTGTTGTGAGTAGTGGGGGGGTCTGAATGAGGCGAAAGCGCTGTATTACTATCACTGCAAGTTAGAAGGTCCTACGGAGCGGACCTGTGAATAAGAGCCCATCGGGCGGACATAAGGGGAGCAGTCGAGAAGACTAGTGAGAGAGTCTTTCCAGTGATGACTGGTATGTAGAACGTTGATTGATTATTATGATTGATGTATTATATTATATTCGTCTATTACCATGATGTAAATAAGTATATGTGAGGAATGTGGAAGTCCTTGATATTGGATATAGCAATGTGCGCCATGAGCGATAGATGAAAGTGAGTTCATGGATTTGTAGCGCGAGTGAGTAGTGTGTACTCCGATGGAAGTGTGTTACCGTAAGATGTGTGGTGAGTGAAAGGTGAACTAGTGTGTGTACGTTTCATGGGTTGTAAGGAGAGGTGGAGTGAATAGAAATGGTAGGGTATTATACCAATGTAATGTTATTCTTGTAGGTGTCGAGGACGGGCCGCAGAGCCACCTCGATGAGCACAGGGGATAGGCCAGCATAGGGCCGGAGGCCACACATAGGCCAGAAGTGAGGCTGTCAGTGCAGGACAGTAGAAGCACATAAAGTCGTGGCAGTCAGGCCACGGACAGGGACGTAGATATGAGCGTGAATGTGATAATGCACTATTGCCATGTTGAGGGGAGAATGTACTATTGAAATGATAATGCCTATTGAAATGATAATGTGTTATTGCCCTGCTGGGGTGCTAGGGGAGTGCTAAGGTGTATGACAATAGGAAGGTGATATTGAGAGACTGCGGTGCCAGTGAATTACTAATGTGCTGTTAAGACCCTGAGGGGAGAGGCTGAGGCCGAAGTGCCTTTAGGAGTAACTACCGGATTGTGGATCCGAGGGAGAGTGTGTGTGAGAATAAGGCCGTTGTACGGCAGTTGATTTCAATAATATAATGTATGTAATTGCGCTATTATATGTATAATTATGTTTAATAAATGTGTGAGTCTGATGGATTGTTCTGTTAAGTGTTAACTTGTTTGTTCGTGATTGTTGTCCTGTCATACTTATTACATCTCCCAGTCTGGGATTTGTGACACAAAGGACACACTTTTCTGTATTGAAGAGAAGCTGAAATTATTGCTAACATTCTTATGGTTTGAACCTGCTGATAACAGAAAGAGATTTCAAAATGTATGGGCGGAGGAACAAATAGGGAAATGAAAGTTTAACTAAAAGAAGAAGAAGAAGTGCTCCACCAAACAGGGAGATATTTGTCACGAGTGGAGTGAGCGATAGTTAATAATTACGGGGGGAAAGGAGGAGAGTAAAATTAACGCACGTAGACAAGTAAGTAAAGCGTGCATGTTGTGAGTGGTGGGGGGGGTCTGAATGAGGCGAAAGCGCTGTATTACTATCACTGCAAGTTAGAAGGTCCTACTGAACGGACGCTAGTAAGAGCCCAGTGGGCGAACATAAGGGGAGCAGTCGGAAGACGGATGAGAGTGGTTTTTCCAGTGATGACTGGTAGGTAGAACGTTGATTGATAATTATGATTGATGTATTATATTATATTCGTCTATTACCATGATGTAAATAAGTATATGTGAGGAATGTGGAAGTCCTTGATATTGGATATAGCAATGTGCGCCATGAGCGATAGATGAAAGTTGAGTTCATGGAATTGTAGCGCGAGTGAGTAGTGTGTACTCCGATGGAGGTGTGTTACCGTAAGATGTTTGGTGAGTGAAAGGTGAACTATTGTGTGTACGCTTCATGGGTTGTAAGGAGAGGTGGAGTGAATAGAAATGGTAGGGTATTATACCAATGTAATGTTATTCTTGTAGGTGTCGGGGACGGGCTAAAGAGCCGCCTCGGTGAGCCCAGGGGATAGGCCAGCATAGGGCCGGAGGCCACACATAGGCCAAGAGTGAGGCTGTCGGTGCAGGACAGTAGAGGCACATAAAGTCGTGGCAGTCAGGCCACGGACAGGGACGTAGATATGAGCGTGAATGTGATAATGTACTATTGCCATGTTGATGGGCTGTTGAAATGATAATGTACTATTGCCATGTTGATGGGCTATTGAAATGATAATGTGCTATTGCCCTGATGAGGTGCTAGTGGAATGCTAAGGTGTATGACAATAGGAAGGTGATACTGAGAGACTGCGGTGCCAATGAATTATTAATGTGCTATTAAGACCCCGAGGGGAGAGGCTGAGGCCGAAGTGTCTTTAGGAAGTAACTACCGGGTTGTAGATCCGAGGAAGAGTGCATGTGAGAATAAGGCCGTTGTACGGCAGTTAATTTCAATAATATAAGGTATGTGATTGCGCTATTATCTGTATAATTATGTTTAATAAATGTGTGTGTCTGATGGGTTGTTCTGTTAAGTGTTAAACTTGTTCGTTCGTGATTGTTGTCCTGTCATAACTTATTACATCTCCCAGTCTGGGATTTGTGACAATATTATGCAAAACAATTTTTGGTCTGTTGTCCAATGACCACCATCGGACAATGTTACGTGCAACCAGGCATATGAACTGACCACATTCTGAATCTGTTAACTGGAGTCCACTGTAATCATATATACAAAAAAAAGAAGAAAAAAAGCCCCCCCCCCCCCCCAAATTAAAAACATAGTAAAATGGAAAGACTTGTGCATGTCCTTCCATTGTTCCAGATTATTCCAGCCCTGAGATCTTTCTGTATCTACGCTGGCGTGGGGATCATTGGTCTGTATTTTCTCCAAGCCATCTTTTTCACGGCGTGTTTGACCCTTGACCTCAGACGACTACAGGAGAACAGAGATGCTTGCTGTTGTATGATCAAACACGAACCACCTTATAAAGCAAACTCTTGCAGCCAGAGACAAATTGTGCCCTTTATCTTCAAGAAAAGCCTGGCCCGGATTGTCACAAAATTGCCTTTCAAGGTAAAGCCATCAAGCCTGGTCACATCTGTTTGTCCCCTCCTTCGCATTTCCGCACCGTCCTCTCCAGTAATCCATTTACCCATCCATTTGCCATTTAACTGTCAATTCATCCATCTTACCCATCCACCTACCAGGCACCCATCTATCCATCCATCTATCTATTGTTCATCAATCCATTCCAACCAATCAACCATCCATCCATCCATCCATCCATCCATCCATCCATCCATCCATCCATCCATCCATCCATTCATCCATCCACCCATCCATCCATCCATCCATCCATCCGTCCATCCATCCACAGATTATCATTGTGGTGATAGCTCTTGCACTGTTTGGTGTCAATGTCTGGGGTGTAGTGGAACTAGAACAATATTTTGACCCCAACTGGTTTTTGCCTGACGACTCCTATGCTTACAAGTTTCTGGAGACAAATTCTAGATACTTTCCTAATGCTGGAGCTGTTGGTTACGTCTACTGTGGTATGTACTGACCACTTCAACATCATTGAAACTGAAGATATAGAAATGTTCTGGTATTTAAATATTCATGAGAGAGTAAAGATAGGTGAAGTTCATTTTTTTCAAGATGGATGTTAAATCTTACCACCATTCTGAGTTCAAAACCATTTTCTGGACTGTTTTTAAGCAGGTTTTAATCTCGAGTTGATTTATGTCTTTGAATGTGCCCAAAACTGCTCTGCTTCAGCTGTAATGTTGTCACCTGTGAATAGTGAAAAGTTAAATTTATTTTGTTTTTACTCTTTAAATATTTAAAACTACTGTAATTCAAGAAAAGCTGCTGGAAGTGTGTAGAAAAGGACTTAAAATGACCTTTTAATTGGGCAGAAATCTCAGGCTGTTTGCCTTATACATGGTCAGAAAATGAACATAAAAAGACGTACGATTTGAAACAAAATCTGGAGATTAATGCACGTGGGTATCATGTGTTTTGGTTTTGGTTTTTTTGTTCCTGCATTACTGTCACCATTTTCATGTCGATGGTGAAACTGGGAAACCGTGTAAGTCCAAATTCCATGGTTTTGAGAAAATTGTATAAAAATACTTTTCTGTTCAAATACAATTTGAGAAACATTCAAGTTAAACGGTTTGCACACATGACTAATACAAAAGTTTCTATTGGTATTTTAGTATTGAATATTGATGTAGATGGTGCTCAATCGTCATGTGGGGTTATTTAGTAAAAAAAAATTAAAGTTGACCCCCTTTGGACTTACACAGTTTGCGAGTTTCACCGTCGATGTATATCTTTGTAAATGAAGTCTTGGTTTCATCCCTTACTTCCCAGATAAATTGTAAATATTTGCAAACAAAACTTTGGAAAAACTTGTTAAAGGAAGTAGAAAACAGATAGAGTGTTTCTAATGGCACAAAAAGGACGAGATTAGACTATTGTTGAAGGGCCATGGATATTGACTTATTTCTGGTATCAAGGAATTCATTGGCCAGGAATGCTTAAAAACACTATGGCGAATTTAGTGCTTCACAGTGTGCTATGCAGCACCCCAACTGCAGTTTTCACAGCTTCATGCTGCACTAGACAGAATTAGGTTAAAGTGGGTAGAAACAGGGTGTTAAGCCGGGTTTTCAAGTGTACGGAAATGGAAACTCCAAAAATCCATCAAAATGTAAGAAGAAAGAGTGTTTCCATGTGCACAGCAATGACATTCCTGTACACATGAAAATATTCTTCCTGTTTCACTATTTGAAAGGTTTTTGTCGTTCCCTTTACCATTTGCGTTTCCGTACACATGAAACCCCAGCCTGATACTTTCATGTCATGAAATTTGAGAAAATATCCATATCTTCAGGTAACATTGACTACTGGGCTAAGAAAGCACAGCTGGAAACTCTAGATGCCACTTTGTCTACCAGTCCTTGGATCAGTAACGGTACAACTGACTCCTGGTTTACTGCACTGACCAGTTTTCTCAGCAACACTGCAGACCCTACAGTCGTTGCTCAATTAGATTCAAGTGAGTATACAAAATTGTCCAGGATGGAGCACATTTTGAATCAACACAGAAAATTTTGTTCAGAAACACAAGAGTTATGTAATATTTTCACTAACTTCACATGTACTGATCGAATATATTGTGACCCAAAGTAAATAATACACCTATTAAAAACAATGGGTAAAAAACATCAGAAAAAACCTACACTGAGTGTCAGTGAGGTAATAACTTTAAGGACTTCTCAGGGGAATTTCAAGAGAAATTCTTCAAAAGTCAATGAGATTTTAAAATTGAAAAATAATTATGTCTTACAGAGCATCATATTTGGACTGAAAAATTGAAACCTGAACAGAAGTGTCCGGCTTTAGAAAGCATTTGTTTCGAGACTTCAGCACGAATTCACCATAAAGATGTGCATGAAATTCTTAACACACGGTTAAGTGTTTGAGTCGGTGCTAGATTAGCAATGTCTTGAAAGTTTTCCTGGTAATAGTGACTGCATAATTGTTCACTTGCATAACCAGACACTGTCCATCTGAAGGGACTGTTCTTGCAGGAAAACTGTCCACTTTTTTTCAAGGCATCCAAAAATAGAGAGCAATATGTTTCAAACTTAATTCCATGCATTGATGTTCAGAACTGCCCTGGTCTGAAATTATTGTTCAATGCAGTTTAGTTACAACTGCTTTCAGGAGAACTAATCTGGTTTCACTCTCACCCATAGTCATATTTTAGTATTTAATTTGCCTTGTCCTCATGGGACAGCTTGAGATGTCCAACTACATCTTTCAACAGACAAATATCCTACCAGTGAAGAAGCATTTGTGAATTTGACCCTGAGACTGACCAGACAGGAGGCCACCAGGACCAGTTCTTATCTAAGATTTGCATCCAACACTGGGGGAGACATTATTGTAAGTTGATTAGTAGGAGTCATGACACAAATGTGAAAAATGGAAGAGAAATTTGAGAAAGCAGAGATTAAGGCTAAATGGAAATGGGATAACTTTGTCCACCACAGGAGCTCATACAGCACTACATTGTGGGATCCTGTTGACTAATTTTGTGAAAATCTCATCTTGTTTTATGCAAGTAATATCCTGACTGATTTCTCTGAGCATGAGAGCAGAAAAGCAATTGTTCGGGTTTCCATTTCAATCATGAAGCACAAGGAACTCTTTATCAGCCAGGAAAAGTAACAAATAAATCAAAAACTTTTATTACTAATTTGCAAAAAGCAGAAGGGAACACACAAACAGACCAAAGAACAATGGCCAAGAGGCAACAAGACAACTGCGAGATATGAAAAGTGTCTGGATAGTTGTAGAGCAGTTTTAGGTCCTTAGTTTAGAGGTTTCGCTGCCATTGGCATTTACACCTCACTTTTCTAGCTTTTGTTTTTCTTGTTCTTGTTTCTGTGCGTTTTTGTGGTAGGGATTAATTTTTTTGTTTTTTTTTGTTGAGAATTTTGTTTTTGCAGCGGCCTTGTTTGGCCTGCTCTTCTGAACTTTCAACTGCCAAGGTATCTTTAATGTATGCAATGTGCACACAGGCCCTCCGAGTTTTTCATCCTTATCTGAGAAGACCAGGCGCTCGATCCTACCAACCATAGGATCAGGGACAGGAATTTTTCCCCACAACAAAAAATGCCAACATGCTTGCACCTACTGCAGATTGAACCTTATACCTTCAGCATGAGAGAGAAGTGTCTGTAAATTAAGTGTGACTGATGTAAAGGAGAAAGTAAAATGTAGTGCCTTAACAAGTATTGATGTGGTAAGATGCATCAATAAAAACAAAGTTACTGTTATTTAAAAGACACACACAAAAAAAAAAAGTCTGGGAATGGAGAAAAAAATTTGTTCCATGCTGTACATGAACTGTGTTTTTCCAGGCCAGTCGTTTCCCTTTCCACCATATTGACCTAAGTGATGCCAGCACTGAGATTGATGCTATGGACAGTACAAGAGATCTGGTAGAGGCAGCTGGATTTTCTACATCTGAATGTTTTCCCTATGCCAGGAGATATTTGACTTGGGAGACTAACAAGGTCAGGTTTTCCTGTCACTAATGGCAGAGTAAGGCATTACGAGTGCCAATGTGCCAGAAGCACAAATGATCATTTGGTGTAGCTCTGGGCAAGAAAGAGAGTCAGTAAGCTGTATATGCTGAATGACTTTGTGATGACATAGTAGTTTTTCGCCATTCTGTGCAAGTTTTTGTAACATTTAGGCTGTTAAGAAAATGAAATCACTGATCCATGCATGAAGTGCTAATTTTTGAAATTCTGTAGAATTTGGGAAAGGGATTGCAAAAAAATGTTGAAAAAATGGTACTGTTATTTTGAATGTACAAATCTATGTAATATCAGGAATATCACTTTTTTGCTGAAGTCATTTATACATTTGGTATGAGATTTTACCATTATACGAACTATAAATTTGATATGCTATTTTGTCATTTTATATCCATTCTAGGAGGTTACATTTATTAACATTCCTTTGGCTATTTTGTTATGGTCAGTGGTCTAAAGGAGAGGAAAAGACTTTCTTAATTTGATCTTGTTTTGTCTTGATGTAAAATTAGGTGATTCGAGAGGAACTGTACAGAAATCTTGCACTGGCCCTGGCTTGTGTGTTCGTTGTGACTTTGATCCTGATTGCTAACCTGGGGACAAGTTTGCTGGTTTTTGTTGGGGTTTTGTTTACTCTGGTAAGAAATTATTCAGTTATCAAATTAAATGAGTAAGGAACTGCTCTGTGAAGATTTATTTGGAAACTGAAATGTTAGATTAACAGAATTTAAATTTGTTTGTGAGGATACATTTGTTCTTTATGTGTTCTGATATAGTTATTGTGAAAGAAAATCATGGCTTTATAAAAATTTTTTTCAAAATATTTGTCCTTCTTTGTGCTCAATGCAAAAAGTGTAAAGAATTACAAACATTCTTTTCCCCTTTCTTTCTGAAGTAAGAACCCACTATTTAATGGAGAGGGAGTGTTACATGTTCCACACAAATTACAGTTGAGCACGCGAAACCCAAACATACGTAAGTCGAAGTCACGGATCCCACGAACAAAGACCAAAGTCCGGAATTTATTTCTCAATATTCTCTATAGTTGTTTCACATGAAACTTTTGCAAAACGCACATTAGTGGGACTTTGACTGCCCATAAAAGGATGGTTTATTGAGACATGGCATTAAAAATTCTTAGTTTCCAAGACAAGGGGGTGTACAACATGCTCAATTTTTTTTCGAGGGGTACGAATATCATACAAGCATCTCAATTTACATTTTTTTAGTAATCAAACTTCATCTGACGTCAGTTTTTTGTGAACTTTTACAATGGAGACAAAAATAATGTTTTTTTTGTTTTTTTTAATTGAAAAGGAGGTCAACCATGTGACCATTGTCTTAGCACTTAGTGTCGGACAAAGGTAATGAGGGGGTAAAATCGGTACGCGCAGTTCAGAGCGAAATAGCAAAACTATGCTCTGTTCAAGCTATAAAAACAATACAAAAGGAAGTATATTTTGTTGGAGAAAGGACTGAACTTTATTTTGATGTAGGATACATGCCATTTCACATAAATACACAGCAGTAATAGTCTTGTAAAGTGGGCCTAAAATTATGCCAAAAACAGGATTTCACCCCTTTAGCAGGGCAGTTAGGACTACCTGCTGTCATAGTATTTATTCATATTTTTTTGAGCTGCTTAGAAAGAAACACTTTTTTGTCAAGTAGAATCAGAAAGTAGATCAGAAGTTTCATTCTTAGTTTCTCACTGTGGTGTCAGATGGCAGGCAGAACCGAACTGTCACACAGCGATTTGTTACCGTCTTGATGTTTACCCATGATGTTGTCTCATTCTGTTAAAATCGTTCAAAATGGTTTTTCTGAGTGGAAATATTATTCATGCATTATAATTTTAATATTCTGAAATATGTAAATATATGTCATGAGATTACTTCTCCTGTCCCATCATTCAGGTGGATGTGGCTGGCAGTATACATTTCTGGGGACTGACGATTGACACGGTGACCTCCATCATTTTGATCCTTTCCATTGGTCTGGCTGTGGATTACTCCGCCCACATTGGGCACATGTTCATGACTATCATTGGCAGTAGACATGGTAAATCCATAATATATGTAAACTCACAAAGAACTGTTAATCATTCATTGAATGAAACTGACTTGTAACCAGAAGTTCTGAAATAGCTGAATCAGTTTAAGTTTGTAACTCTTTAATGCCTGCTAGTTTTACAAACTTTGCTCATATTAATTTTCAAATGCTACAAATGATGAAGAGATATTAGTTTGTTTCCACCTTTAAAACCCTGAACAATTACTTAATCCCATAAAACTGTGTATTTTGTACATGGAAATGAATAAAGATGAAAGAAAACCATTGTCTCAAAAGTAGCCAGTAACAATGAAAGTTCCTCTTGATTGTGACACCCACTGCACCTGGGCACTTGGATGCAATGCAATCAATGCACTGTGAGTTGCTTAGGCCTTAAAGAGTCAACTCCTTTCCTTCTGTTCAGGACTTCCATATTGGTGCTTGAGCAGGCCATGCATGGCCGTGTCATGATTGTTACAAAGCCCAGTGCATGAAACAACAACAAAATAATGCAATAAGTTACTAAAGAATTAGAAAGGAAAAAAGAAGCATCTTGTCCTGATAGACTGATAGACATTGGTTTGTCAAGCACAAAAAAAAGTAAAACTAAAGCAGAATTTAAAAACTTCAATTATTAAAAAAACAAGCAATTTCCTCTTATCCGTTGCGAGTTCTTTGAGAAGGCAGAGGGTCCGCTGTTCTTCCAGTGATCTTGGTGTTTATCATATATCTTCCTAATATTTCTAATTTGAACTTGTATATTTTGCTTCAATTTTTTCAGTTTAAATATTTTTGTGCTGTCATCATAAAAATGTGGAAGAAATGCTGTATGTGCCCAAAGAAAATTCTTGTCCTGGAAAAAAATTAAGCATGTGATAGCAATTGGTGAAATTCCTGGAAAGCTCTGAAACAACCTTAAAAAGATGCAGCCTTGGTTGTACAAATTTTTATATCAACACAAGAGATTTTGTTTTCCAGTATTACAGAAACGCTTGTGAATTCTTTCTGCAGACAGAACAAAAGAAACAATTGGAGAGATGGGACCTCCTGTCTTCTATGGTGGTTTCAGCACATTCTTGGCTTTTATACTTTTATCCACCAGTAACAGTTATGTATTCAAGACATTCTTCAAGGTTGGTTCTCACTTGAACTTGGGTTAAATAGAATAGGTTTAATCTGTGATTATTTATGTAGCTGTCAAGCCAGTCTTAGTCTGAGTTCACTGGCACCGAGTCAGGCATAAGCACGTTATTCAGCTTATTTTGTCCTAATTAGAAACAATCATAACTGACTTAATGATGCCCCAATATTAGTACACAATGTGTTCTTCTTTGTAGTCCATATCCTTTTTGTCAGAGTTGGCTTTCAGAGCCCCCACACAAACATGCATCTTTGGAAATGACTTGAAGAATGTGACAGTGACATTACCTCAATACTCTCAGCCGAAAAACTCACCTTATTTCTATAGATATGTTTGGAGATTTCTAAAACCACTGAGAAAGAGCCCTTACCAGAAGAATAACTTTTCTACCGTACAATTGAAAATTTGTGCAAATGGTTTTTTCATGTGACAGATGTGCATCCTTGGATGTAGAAGTGATATTGAAATTTTAAAGTTTTTTAAATCTGAAGTATATATGCATAATTATGAAGTAATATTTTCTTTCAGGTGAATTTACTAGTAGTACTATATGGGTTATTCCATGGTCTCATATTTCTACCTGTGGTACTGAGTTGGATTGGGCCTGACCCCTACCCCACAGCAGATCGAGTGTACCGTCACCACCATACACATCTGCCTGAGGCGAGGAACAAAGTGGATGATGCAGAGATGAAACAGAGAAATGGCATTGATGCGGAGATGAAACAGGGAAATGGCGTTGATGTGGAGATGAAACAGAGAAATGGGGTTGATAACGCATCCTTTGACGTGAGAATGTAGAGTCTGTCGGTCAGACTAACATCTCGCACTGTAGATAGATGGTGAGGGTTTGTACTCTTGGGCACTTGTCTGACAGTGACATTGATTTTGTAAGGCAGTGAATGATGAATGATTGACACACACATTGCACTAGTAGCAGGAGAGTGATAATTCACAGTTGCCAAAAGTGCAGGGTCCTGTGATCTAACACAATGCTGAAATTCTGTGTAGTGAGAAACTAACTAGCATACACAGTTGAAAGTTAATACTTTGGCAAAAACTAACCCAGTGTTGAAAACTTCTGTGTTGTGAGAAACAAACATACTGTTGAAAGGTATTAGCAGACCTGCCAATTTTCCCGAATTTTTTGGGAAACTCCGGATTTCGAACTTCTCTCCCGAAATCCCGAAATCATGCAATTATTCCTGAAATCAGGATCCGTAGAAGGAAAGTCCGCCAAAGCTTGAAAACGAAAGGCGGTGACGGGAAATAAAAAAAAGAAAATAATGCAAACCTTGATTTTGATGAAGCACAAGCCGGATGTTTTTGACTAGCGGAAGTTTATGCTGTCGCTGATCTCGGTCGGTCTTAGTTTGAAAATACTTCACCTGATCACATGCAGGCCGATCAAACCTAATCGGCTGCACGTGAAACTGTGATCTGAAGTACTCTTTGAAGATACAATACATGTCTCAGTACTCTTCTGTGATGAAAATAGACATCTTCCATTTCTTGCCAAAATATGGCTGTTTGTTTATGCTCCGTGGGTATTAATTATCATTGCACAGAAATCGCAAAGCATTGGCTCTGAAAACTTACAAAAAATGGCTTCACCTCAACTGGGCCCATGGGGAATTTCAAAATCCTGAAAATAAGGATGAAGATGATGATTTTGAATATTATTCGTCATGCACTTGAAATGGAACTAGCTGTAGTAGTGGGAATGAAGATTAAAAGTCCAAAAGATGAAACTGGGACAGTGCATGGAACGAAGTTGCTGAACTGGGACAAACCGTGAGAACTATCCCCTCTTCTTCTCAGTTAAGAACTTCAGATTGTAGTTTAGTTGTTTTTTTTTTGTGGTGTTTTCTTCTTAAAACTTTTCTTTGAATATTGTTACAGTGTAAATCCAGTATGAGTATGATAAGACAAGAGGCTGGGGGAGATGAGGGATATTATAAGTTATTTGTAAGCATGTTTGTATACGTTACAAAAAGCTGGATAAAACTTATGAGCACACATGGTTTGTAAGGTTTTTGGATGCACTTTCTTGTGGCTATTTCAGTTCAGTTTTTCTTGATTCCGTTTGTTTCAGATGTGATTTTTAAGCAATGATGAACACACTAAAAATGTTTAGTTAAGGTCATTTGAGTGTGGGGTGGGTGCATAAAAACAAAAATGAATGCATTATTAATATTACCTTCTTTGATCAGTTACTTTTCCAAAACTTACCATAATGAATTATTCATCAATAAAAACAAAAGAACACGTTTTCTCATGAATGGTCAATTCTCCTAAAATACCCTGTCATTGTGGCAGGTTACCATTGTCAGTTGGTAGGTTAATACATTGTTAGATGTGGCAGTTATAATTTGTTTCATTTGTCGTGTTTGACACCTCGATGCTGCGTGCCGTGCATTTTCCCTAATTTGGTGTTTGAAAAGTTCGCAGGTCTGGTATTAGTACTGTTCAAACAACTAAGTTAGTGATTAAAAGTAACAAAAAATGCTTATTTCACATTGCAAAACTTGTTGATTTAGGTTTAGATTTAGTTACGGGAAACCACCAGGAAATCAAGACTGGAGCTAATTTCAACTACCCTGAGATAGGAAAAGAATATCCTGTTTATGCGCTGGAGTTGTTAGGGTTATGTTGCTGAAAGATAACAATGCATGCTGCTTATTAATATAACTCAAACAGAAAACTAACCCTTGGCAGTTTCAACAAGAGCAAGCACTTTGCTGAAATTGGATCATCATTTAAGAAATCAAAATTTCAGAAAATCCTCTGATAAAGCATACATTGGGAATGTTGCATATAAAATTCATTCACATATATTGACCCTCTGATGTCTCAAACTTCAATTATATTTAAAGTCTCTTGGATGCCCAAACTGAAGATCAATGTACATTCTTATGGGGAAAAAATTTAGTTTGGAGATCAGTATGTGCATTAATTTAGTCCTCTCATGGCCTTGGAAACTTTATTTGAAGTACCAGAGATACTAGATTGATAAGATCAGACACTCCCTTCTTCTGGTCTCTTAACAAACCGTTTATATCCGGTCCCCGACACAGCTCACTCCTGGCGCACAGAGCCAGCACTTCCTACAATGGATTTGCGTAGAAAATAAGACACAAGACTGATTACTTTCACTTTCAGGGCTGATTTCGGCATCAAAATATTTTTAAAATACATGGTATCTAATTAATAATGAATTTTTGTGTAAAGCAAAGCACAAAAATGGTGGGTGGAGGAAGGAAAAGGAGAGAGAAACAGATTTTTCACGAGATCGCATGGGCATAGATCTGTTAATGTGGATGCGGCTTCCCCAGCAAGTTATTTTTAGTCTACTGACAGCGCTTGGGACTCGACTGCTAACTAGTGATTGTACTGCTATGCATCTCTAAGGCAACGGTTAATGTGTTTATTGATAGCGGTGTATTTTTCGTGAATTTGGGGAAGAAATAGAAGGGGAGGAAGAACGAAAAGAAGGAAAATCCAAGGTTAGTCTGTTATTGCAAGTAAAGGAAAATCTTTAAACGTTTAGACGTTCATAATTCCCGCTGTTGTTTTCTTTCTTACTTGCATTTGCTGCTGGCAGACAGGGTGCACTAGTAATGTCATTAACGGCAAATCCAGCCTCTGTCCCATGTTATACTAAAAATATACTCGATCTATCTTCAGTATGATGGTAAATTAATAAAATGATTGTGACATTGTTACCACATTTAACAATAAAAAACAAAAGCCAGAGGTTT
Source organism: Onchidella celtica (assembly GCA_963931925.1). Lineage (NCBI taxonomy): Eukaryota > Metazoa > Mollusca > Gastropoda > Systellommatophora > Onchidiidae > Onchidella > Onchidella celtica. The sequence continues at coordinate 13,010,319 of OZ007571.1, read as the reverse complement.
CCTCCAATGAATTACTTTGTAATTACAAAGTAAGCGACTTCCAGCACGATGTAGGGTGAGAGCTGAACACTGAACAAAACTCGACATTTTCTGTTTTCGGCTTTGTAAAAAATGCCCTTTGTTTACATCTCTCATGCTTAGGCCTCTAGGTGGCGCTGCCAAACACATGCATGCCAAAACCCTGAGCTGTCTCATCTTATCATTTCCAGTATCTTTGGAAGTACATGTACTAACTTTACTTCTTTTTTATAATCCACTCCTTTTAGTTCTAATTACTTGGCTGTTCCACCAAATTCCTGGAGAGCTTATCCTATACTTTGGTGTGACTATGGGCAATGCTAATGGCTTAAGTAATTCCTTGTCATTGAAGCCTTCACATTTTTTGTCGCTGAAAGTCGCATTAGACTGAACATTTTCACTGAAAGTTATCATGCCATAAATATGTAACGCCTGTGCTCTCATGCAAGGGTTTACAACTCATCACATCTATTGTTATAAGTGGATTGCAAAACTTAGGCCAAGAACTCCAAGACAACCATGAAACCCAGAAACATGCAGTTTTCACTACAAATGTACTTTGTGACAAATGAATGAAATTGTGGGAAAATATTTGTATTAGGTGCCGCGAAGACAATTTTTGAAGTTCAACTTTATCTTTTCTAAGCCTTATTTTTTATTGGACATTCCTCACTTTTCTTGTCTGTGTTTTGCAATAAAGTTTCTTTTTCCAGAGTCATCTTTCAGTTGTTTAGTTGCACCTTGAAAGGCAGCATTAAGTTATCATGGTGTTTAACCCTAGTCCTGCGGGAGCCCACTCTATTGGCCTCCCCGCACAATACGCGAGGCACGCGAGGCCATTATTTTGTTCGACACGCTTAACCGCGGGTCCTGCCAGAGGCCACATTTTTGTATAGCAACGGTGTGCCTCGCGCGTTGTTTATTCGGTTGCCGTGGCCGTCGTTTTTTTCACGTTTTTTTTTCCAGACTATTTTCGCATGTTTATCTATCCTGTCACCCCTACTATATATCTAAACAAAATGGTATCGTCCGATTACGTTTATTACGATGGAAATGTTCATAACTATTCGTCATACTCATGTAATAGTACTGACGGTCTGAAGTTCGAACTGAGGAAAATCTTGGGGAAACTTTTATTTTGATGCTGGTTGTCGTCCACATGTGAAATGAGAAGAAAGGGGCCGTTCTGCGTCTGTAATTATGAATTCTGATGTAATATTAGGGCATGCTGCATTAGGGTGTCTGTCGGTAGGTTTTTCATCAGGGAAAACTGGGAGAAAATGACCGACTTTGTTGTTGGTCATTGTCTTTATTTGATGTGGTAATTAGAGAGATATTGTGTTCCTTCGATTAAACTGCTTTTCAGTACATGTATGTCTGTGCTCTACTACCTGGAAATGAAATCTTTCGCTATAACTAACATTATAGTAAGTGGAAGCTTTACATAGTAGAGGAGGGAGAAGGCAATGTCACGATACATGTGGTTAGTAAATTAAGCGAATGGCTTAAAAAATAATTTGTTCACCTGAATGGCCTGATTTAGGGACAGAAAAAGTGCAGAGGTCTTGGGAAAATGATAAAACGCATGTCAAACGGCATGTAAATGCAGAAAATTCTTGATTTGGGGCCTTCCATTTCACAATAAAACTTACTGCATATCATCACAAGTACTTTATCCAAATTTAAATATCATATGGGGGTCACTTACGATTTATCCACCACTATTGTTGTTATTGCGTCCTGAAGTATACGTGACACACGTGTTCACAAGGACCCGATTGACCCAACCGCCGAGATTATCAGCAACACGCGAACGATTGGCTGACTGGCCGCTGGCTATCTTCACACGGGGCGTTACGTGGACGGATTCACTCATCATGGGACGAGGGTTAAAGTATATTGCCTAGGAAAGCATTAAATTATCGTTGGGTTTAAAGTATTGTGATCCCAGTTGCTGAAGAAAGCATTATTTTTGTAAGCAAAGGCATAGGCTCCTAGGCTATTTTGCTTGTATAAAATTACATATAGAACAGAATGCCTAAAAAGCACCATGACGGACCAATATTGAAAGTACAAGGTATCCTGTATTTTATATATTTATATGTATATATATATATATACGTACAAATTATAATCAATGCTTTTTCATACAACAGTAATAGAATCTTGTAAGTTTTAGTCCAAGTGGATGTAGATCGGGATTCATTCAATGTTTTTGTATGTTTATCTTGCTTTATTTGTGCATTTACTTTTTGCAGCCCTGAAACACCTGCTGGAATACTATAATTAAGTATAATCCAGATACGTATTTATTATACAGTTTTATTCATGATCTTTGCATGTTATTGCATCTTTGGATACTACGCTTTTACAGTAATGAATTCTTATGGAAAAACAAAGCAGTTGAATAAATTCTAATTTCAGATGGTGGATAGAATCAAGAGATATCCATTTGGCATCTACCTGCCAACACCCACTCCTGCTACAACTCTCAGTGTGCTTAGTAGCAGTTTGTCATCACCCCCTGTCAGACGTGCCGGCCCACCCCCTGTTTATTGGTACCCCAGGCCTGCCACCCCACCCCCTGACTATGATGATCTGGATGACAAGGACAATTTGAGATACATTAGTTACCCAATATTTGCACATAAAATGTTTTTATGAAATGTTCTAATGATACAACATCAACTACCAAAAGTTACAGATCACCATTGTTCTCAATAAGATGCTATGCAATACTGTAGTCAGAAGTGGTGCTAAGTATTCTGGGATTTTATAACCCAGGCAAAAACTTTAAGGTATGCAGTGCAGTCATAAATAGAAATAATAATTGTAATTAAAACTTATTTTTGTAATATTCATGGATGGTGCTTAGATTTTTGATACATTATAACCCAGACCACTTCAACACGAAGTTTTTGAGGACAGTCCTAACTTGCTGGGATTGGAAGTTTTTCCTCAAACTTCTGAGATGTTTAGTTTCTATTATCTGACAGCAGAGGGCCAGAGATTATAAGTTCAGCTCCCGTATAATGTGATGAGGACCAATCTCCATTATTTTTTATTTTATTACATAGTCCAAACTGATTTGTACTTTTTATCATATCTCACCAGTTATTGCCTAATTGGATTGAGCTTGCTTTTCCAAAAATTTTGATACCAAATTTATTATTCTGGCTTAAAGGTTATAATTATGAAAGTTATGGCATTTTCAAAAGTGAAAAAACACCCCAAAATTTGCTACCTTTTGCAAATTACACGATAGTCCAACTTTGACCGCCCATGGAATGACGGTTTATTGAGTCAAGGTATTCAAAATTCTCAGTATCCAAGTGAAGAGGGTACATTACGCTTAATTTTTTTCAAGGGGTACAAACATAATACAAGCATCTCATGTTACTTTTTTTTAGTCAGCAAATTTCATCCAACATCATTTTTCTGTAAACTCTTACAGGGGAGACAAATTTTTTTATTTTTTTTAATTGAAAAGGAGGCCAACCTTGTCACCATTGACTTAGCACTTAGTGTCAGACAAAGGTGATGAAATCAAGCATTGGGTGGGTCTATAAAAACAGTCGGTGCTTGGCACCGAAACACGCCCCATGTCTGATCTTGGCATCCCCTTATAATATACAAAGGCTGAGGTTTATTTAGTATAATTTTGATCCTGATCTATAAAAGTTTCCTCTAGTTTCTCGGTCTACAAACTTTTCAAGAAATGGTTTTCAAAGGAATTTCAACTTAAAACATGATGAAAAATACATTGTATTAAACCTAATTTATCTGGCTTTCTGTGTGAGTTAATTTCAAAACCGTGCGCTGCATCGGCGCGACACTCTGCGACCCTTTGTTATGAGGGGGTCAATTCGGTACGCGCAGCTCAGAGCGAAAACGGCAAGACTATGTCCTGTTCAAGCTATAAAAACATACAGCTAAACACATTAACCCTTTGAACACTGGTCCCCCTGTCCTTATGAACCCCTGCCCCTGGTCCCCCAGCCCAAAAATTGCCATTTTCATAGATAGTAATATAATGATGGAAACACACAACAAACACAACATTGATGGATAGGGAGCAAATGTGAGTATTATAGAATGTTTTTCTTATCGTTTATCTCGAGTGTTGGGCCTTGGTATGCCAGTCGGTCCAGCATGTTGGGCCCCGTTTGATACATATAAAAACTTTGCATTCTGTGCATTCATCATAAAAATTTCACAAAAAAACCCTCCAAACTACACGCCGGCTTCTAGTTTCTCTTTGTTTACAACTGGGAATAAAAAATAGCGGCCGAACGCAACTTTTGATGACATAAGAGCACAAATATGTGGTGTCACCCTTCTGACCGCTATACAGGTTAATAGTGTATATATCGCTGTAGAATTTGACCGGTGTACAGGGCAATAGTGTTCAGAGGGTTAAATAATACAAAAGGAAGTATATTTCGTCAGAAGAAGGATTGAACTTTATTTTGATGTAGATGTAGGTATTTTGATGCCAGCAGTAATAGCCTTGTAATGTTGGCCTAAAGTTATGCCAAAACGGGATTTTGCCCCTTTAGCGGGGCAGTTTGGACTACCTAATTTTATGTTAATTTCTTTGCTGTCACTCTTGCTTGGCATTTTCTATACTTTAAACATTTTTGTTACTTTAATGTTTCCATAATATAATAATTTGTTTTTTTCTGAATTTCTACATCTCTGAAGCCCTTTAGGATTTTTTCATAGCTTGCCAAAGAATATCTAGCCAGGAAATGCAACAGTTTTCAAGGATGTTTTATTTACTCTGTTGTTCTATTGGATGAGAAAACTAAGTGGACAACTTTTGATTTATTTTGCATTTTCTTTCTTTTTTTTTTGTTCTTTTGTTTGGTTTTGTTTGAAAACATAAGGTAAACAGTAGAATTATCTGCACTCATAGGGAAATATCTGCACTATTCATAATTTTTAACATAGGAAAATAAAGAACATTAAGAAAAGAAGAGACACTGAAAGACTGCAGCAAACTGAGATTGACTAGAGGTTCCCACGTTTCCAACCTGAATGCTCTACTGTTGAGCTGTTGCATAGCTTATAGAGCATGTCATGTATTCAGTTAAATCCAAAAACAGCCATTTGTATATTCAGTACAATCTAAATACATGTACAGACCTTGAATACTGCCCAACCAGCAACAATTGGTCAGTCTGACGCCTAGGATGGATATTAAGTTTGCTAACAGGAATGTCATTGCTCCTATGTAAATCCACTCATTATGATACTGCACGGCCGTCAGTTTGTTGTAGGAAATCTGCCTCTATAGCTTTATGGAAATTCCTAACAAGTCTAGGTGGGATTGAAATTGGCTTTGGGATGCTGGCAGATTGTTTACTGAGCTGGTATGTCATCAGTCCTGACCTATTCAAATATTCTCTAGCCAGACCAGCTGAACAAGCTGAACCTGTATGATCCCCAATCATGAGGTTGACATGTAACAATGTAACTAACAAAGCTGAAATGTATATATACATGTATATATATATACCATAGAGTTTTGCCTGCTTGCAACTTGCCATACTTGCCTTGATCATGAATGATTTTGCATTGAAGAAGGAACGGATACTGCCAGACACATGATTCTTGTTTATCCTTCAGCTTGCCTGATCATGATCAGTTATATAGTATAGTTTTTTCCTTGCTGCTATCATTTGTGTAAGCCTCATTAGAATGATATACTAGAAAGATAGACATAGGCAAAGTTATGTTCATTTATGGACAAACATATAAAGCTGTCGATGTGTATGTGTACAAGTGTGGGTGTGCATTTGTATCAAAATGAGAATGAAAATTCATGGCGTTGTTGTGCAAGATGACGATGATTGATATGAGCAAGAAAGAGAGATGAGAAGAGAAGAGATAGAATGTAAGGAGGAAAAAAAAAATTTTTTTTTTAAATGATTGAAATGTGAGGATATGTTTCTATTGATAGTTTATAGTGGAGAAGATATAATGCTCAGTTCAATATGATTTGTGGTTAAAACAAAAAGATTATGAGGCCGATTCAATAAGAGCTTTGGAAAAAGAAATCTTGTAACAGGATGTATCAGTACCCACTTTTTCTTCTCAGGAGAAATGTATAGGCAACAGTAGCTTAAATCTCACTTTGAGAGATCTAAGTGCAATAATCACAATAGAGCAATAATCACAATAGACATGCCAGAAATTTCCAACTTGATGTCCAGTACCCGATACACTTTTGGATATACATCCATTATACATGTATATTGGTAAGTCTTACAGCATTGTTTGGCATCCAGGGCTTGTGTGCATCTTCATGATAAATTAACTTGTGTAAGGTCTGCCAGCTTCATCATGACATTTGTGATCTTGACCTTGGAAGGTATAGGTGACATTAATTAGAAAGATCCTTAGGAAATATCGAATGCATGATTTTGTTCCTTTCAGAAGACTACGACATACACAATATAATTATTGACCAATTTCAGTAAAGTCTTTCCTTGCCTGTGTGTCCATGACTGGGAGTGCAAGTGAAATAGCTGTTTGCTTATTATTTATGAAAATGTGTAAGCGATTGTTTTAACTTCTGTATAAATATTTAAATATTTATTGGGTGCGTAGTGAGATTTATGCATGTAATTTGTTTAGCATTTTTGAAATGTCATGTCATCTACAAACCCTGTTTGTTTATTAAGAAGCGTTTTTTTTTTTTTTGATTGTTTTATTTAGTTCTAAAGAGGGAACTATTCACAAGATTAGCAGTTTATAGATGATGTGTTAGTTTAGTGGACAAAATTTTCAGTTAGTACATATCTTCATTTGCAAAGACCACATCACTTCACCACATATCTTAATTTCTTTTTTCTTATTACATATATTTGTACAACATGCAATTTTTACTTAAAATGGATTATTTTGGCCATGTGGCTTTGATGTACTGCATTCATAGTATCTTTGATAAACTATTTGTGACATTCCTATCTCTGATGGTTGTTTACTGTGATATATTTTGTAATACAATAGTGCAAATGTCATACCCTGCACAGATGGCAAGTGTGTCTCGAGAATCTCCGCTATAGATAGTGAAGAAATTATGATACTGAATGAAAAAGCTGTCATATTGATCTAGATTCACATAATTAATTGTATGTTAGCACCACATAAGTAACTGAACATTAGCATATTTGTACAGAAGATCTCATATCTATTAGTGTTACCAGTGTAAATAGAGAACTTAAGGTTTTAGCAAATTAGACTTCTCATCTTTTACACAGTGGGACAACAGTCCTCAAAGTGTGTAGAATCGGGCTACAAAGGTTCTCCCATTCAGATAAATGTGGCTGCCATGAATGGAGAAGCTGTGGCTGAGACAGGTAAATTGAGATTTTGTTCACACTGCAAGACAAGAGATCTCATATGCCCAGGTCTATATTCCAGCCAGCAATCCTACATCAATCACGGAACCGGGATTGGCTTTTTCTTACATACATGCATGTATTTTGTAGGCCTATTTGTATTTTATATAGGCCTACTTTAATCCCATTTGGGAAATTTGCCTTAGTGTCATGGAGCAGACATGTTGTCACCACACTGGAGTGCCGGTGGACTTTTTGTGTGTGTGTGTGTGGGTGGGAGGGGGGAATTGTAGGGAGTAGTTTTTTTTTTTTTAATTGCCAGGGCAGTGGCCTATTCGGCCTGCCTTTCTTGATTTCCAACTGCCCAGGTATCTTTAACGTACAAATGGACCTTCCGAGTTTTTCGTCCTTATCTGAGAAGTCTAGGTGCTTGATTCTACCTACCTTTATAAATGTGAGCTGAATGTTTGCAAACCAGCATAACTTCATAAAGTTAAGACTGAATCAAGGTTTGAGAGTAAACTGCGTCCTCAGCTCTACCTCATGGTATCCAATGGGCAGAGGAGAGTCAATTCTTTGTGTGCATCATACCCAGCCCTTTACAAACAGCTTGATCTACAGAAGTATACATAGTGTAGCACCATGCTGAGTAGCATTGTATTTACTTTTGCCGCAAGGTGCCTGGCCATTGAAGGCTGACTGCTATTGCTAAAAATATCTTGTTTCATACAAAGTTACACAGCTCATGAAAGAATTACAAAGCCAGAATGTGAAAAAGTGTTTTGTTTTATTTTTTTTCCCTTATGTGTTCTTGCAGTAAAAAAAAATTAGCAGGATAATTGATATACATTGTCAAAAAGAAAGGTAAATTTAGGACTCAAGCCACTACAGTGCATGCTGTGTTGTAATCTTAAAACAATTTTTTAATTCATCCATCATGACAGGCAGGAGAGGGGTTTGGATGACAGAGGTGGGTTGCGATCTCTGATAGTTAATTTATTTCTAAAGTTTTGGAAATTTATCCAAATGCCATGAAAATATAAACAATAATAATCAATATAATATTAAAATATTACCTACTGAGAAAATAACACTTTGGCATGAAGCAGTTGGTAGTTTGATCTTATTTGGAGTTCTCAGTGGCGAGCTCCAGCAACCAAAATACATGTATGTATGTACCTGTACATTTTTCGATACCCCCCCCCCTCCCCCGCTGCCCCTTGTATGTTTTTCCTATGCTAGGCCCCTCAATAAACTTTTAGTATTTTACACGGTCTATTTGTATAAATTTGATCATCCCATCAGAAACATAACATGTGCATGTACTGAATTTTGTTTTTTTGTTTTACCTAATCCTACAGCTTATTATACATATTTTTCATAGGCTTTACGAGCTCTCCTCCTCCCCAACCCCCAAGCTTAACTACTTTATGGATGGTCCTCCCAACCCAGTCAGCAACCCGATGGCAGTCCAATGCATGAGATTGAGGTCAAGTTTGCAGGTATTGGAAAGGCAGCATTCTCACATAGATCTGCTGGCTATGCCGACGCGGGTTTGATGTAGGGAATCTGTCCCTACGGTAATCCTACCAACCTTACGAAAATCCTGTACAAAGCTACAACGGACAAACGTAGGGATTCCTGGTTGGGGAATGTAATTTCAGTCTTACATTCTCTCATATTTTCTCTGCTAAGTTTTATACAAACCCGGTTCACCTACTACAGCTCCAGTAGTAAGTATGAAGCCATTCACGTAGAACATGAATGTCTATTATAGTGTGATTGTTTAGTAAAGACGTTCCCCCAGGTGGCCCCATACTTGCTGCCATATTCACACCGTACTCCTGTACTCATAGTGTTGCTTTCATGTACATTTATATAAATTTATGTATTCTTAAGAAATGCAGCATGTATTGGTCAAGTTAACTATTTTGATATTGTTCTAATATTTTGATATCGCCGTCTTGTGGTATTTCTCGTAATAAATTAAATGGTGTGATGATCTAGAGAGAAAAAACACGTAGTGATGTTGTTATTTTGATAATAAATCATATCTTTTTGGGCCTACTCCGCCATCTTTCCTACTTCTACATCTTTTCCACTTCTTTGAAAAAACAACAGCAATAAGGTATTCATTGGCGCGCACTTTTTTTTCGGGGGGGGGGGGGGGGAGAGAAGAAAGACTTCAAAAAGTATACTGGTACAGAATTTTAAGTTAGCCTAGGCGAGGCGTACACTGGCTGATTTTAATTGGCCGACTGGTTAGATGATATCGTCACGACAATTAGTGTCAATGAGACCTCAAGCACCAGTCAACTACATGTAGTTGGACCTGACTGAAACCCAGTATGGTGACGTCATCGCCTCATCCAACTTGTACTAACTTTGCTGATTAATATCGGCAGATGAGCGCCTATGGACACTGAAGGAAAATGGGCGTGTTATATACATTACAGTGGAATTATTAATTAATATAAATTAGTCAGAGACAGAGAGAGAAAGAGACACGCAGAGAGAGAGAGATTAACCTTAGATTAACCTTAGATTCATCTTAGAAAGTAAACTACCAATCGATAAAAAAATCACGCGGTACAGACTTGTGACATGTTGATTACTATGGCCAAGTATTATGACGTAAGCAGTCCATGAAGTCGTGAAGTGGCCAGCGCGGCAGGGGCGTATCCAACCCCCCCCCCCCCCGCACCGCTTCCCCTCCCATTTGGCACATAAAGTTAAAGGAGGCGTACTACCTTAGTAGGCTATATAGGCACCCAACTGCTGGTGTGTTGAAGCATTCTGAAAATCGGGGATACAGAAAATCTAAGTTCACAGTGTAATACGGTAATAGCGATTTGATCAATCGGCCTAAAGTAATCTAACAGTAACAAAATAAAGAGGTGGGGAACGGACCAGATGTTATTCTATTATCAGAAAAACATGACAATGTTTGAGTCAGGCCATGAATGGTGAATGGGTGCCATTCTAAGTATTTTGCTGCAAGTTTGCTTGTTTGCTAATACAGAGATAGCGATAGATCATAATATTGAGAAGATATAAATTTATTAGAACAAACTGCTGTGTATTTAGGGGAGGGTCGGCTATACCCCTCCCCCCGCCCTCTGACCATTGCACGTGACGTCAGGAAATTTGATGCGTCGATGCGTCGCGCCTGGTCAAGAGAAAAATTAATGATTTCCTCTCTGGTTTGTCTTGCATTTTACTGCAACTGCCCGAGCATAGCTGGATAGCTCTACCCCCGACCCCCCCCCCCCTGTCGACACACTCACTCCTATACTATGATATACGAAGAATAGAAACAGAAAGACGTGTGTGTGTGTGGGGGGGGGGGGATTATGATAAATAACTGATATGATACACACTAGTGTAATACATGTACTAATTCATTCCTTCCTTCTTACCTGCTCATAAGAAAGTCACAGTTTAAAAACTACCAGTAGGACTTCAAATACATTGGGCCATAGTAGAAAAGGCATTACTGTCACGATCATGTAGCAGGCTTCTATACATGTATTTACACAAAGCTACCCTAATATAGTAGTACTAATAGGCCCACTAGTAGGGTTAGCAGCCTGCTAGGCTTAACAACACTTTTTGTTGTGTCCACAACCGGTTGTAGTACCTCTTCCTTCTCCATTTTGATAGGTCCTACATTATGTACCCAATGGTCATGTCATGGTACAACTTCGTAAGGCATGGTGACGATACGGATCATACACTGTCCCTATGTAATTCCATGGCAGGCATGCAGTGGAAAGGCGGCAACCGTTGACCGCACGGTATCAAGGCCTGTCGATCGATTTTTTAATGTTCGTCACGACTCGTGGCCTGCTTGAGTTCACGTGAACTTGTCATAAAACATTGGCTGTGGTGAGCTAGGAACAATGTCAATATGTTTTATAACTCCTGTACTACGGAGACTGTTTAACGTCTGTCTGATCAAATCAGTCATCGAATAATGTTTGTTTTCACTCACAACGATTTACACTGACGACAGTGGACACATTGGCTTTGTTCAGGGAATAAGACTGAACTAGGTATTCAACAGAGAGCTGTTCTACATTTTTCTGTGCATATATGTGATTATTTTCCCAGCAGGAGAATCTAAGAGAGTAATAATCTGGAACCTGGTCTTGTCATAGACTGTCAGGTAAGCATACAAGTTCTGTGAGAGTCAAGAGCACAAGTAACGTCTAATATCAGCGGGTGCCCGAAAGCTTAGTTTCCTAGAACTGTTTGGCGCCATACACAAGTTATCTAGCATACACATCAAAATACCCAGTCAAGGAAAATGTATTTTGACTGTGACCACCGATGCAAAAAGCGAAATAGAATTTCCATATTGCTTTTTTCCTTTTTTAAGCTATGAAGTGTTGCATACTGGCATAAGCAATGACTGTGTGATCTGAAGTTCATTTTCTTTCTTTCGGCTTTGCGCTCAGTTTGATAGTTCACAGATATTGGCAAGCTTTGTCAAAGCAACAGCGGTAAATGAAAACATACTGGCGTCAAATGAAGTATACTAAGGCTATATTTTAAAATCCTCTACTTCAGACAAATATAATTATGTTAAAAGGCACGAAAGCTAAGTCTACTTTAAATAATCTTTTATCTCTGAATTGGCTAGCGAAGCCTAGGTTATGTTTTTGTGTGTATGTCACACCAAAAGGTAGGAAAATAAACAACCCATACTCTTTTCTCTCTATCTCTCTCTTTTAAATTTTCCTAATTCCACCTCCTCCTTACTTGAACATGCCATTGTATAAAGATCTTGATCCCCTCAGCCCCCCTCCAACACACACACACACACATGCACACACACACCCTTTCCACCCTCACCCATAGTATGAGAAAGGAGCCTCGTAGAAAATTTAGCTTACAAAATAAATTAACAATCTCACACGGAATAACTCACATAATTATCTGGACTGTCTCAAGTACATCGTTGGTAAACACAACAGCCTTAATGTAGTTTACTTTCACTTTTAGCAGCTCACTGACCTGAACAGAGGGGCTGGGTGGGGAGCAGGTGGGCTAGTTGGCATAGGCCTTTAATTTTGAGAGGGTCGCCTCCCCCCTCCCTCCCATGAGAGAGACAAAACTGGGAGGGGAGACCATTTCGTACAGAATATTGATATTGTGAAGAGAGTCGGGGGGGGGGGGGGGGGATCGGCTTTTTTTCATGACAGAAAATTTGTGAAAGATTAATACAAATAAAACAGAAGTAAATAATTGCATTTAGCACTAATTACATGAATATACTTCATGAGCAGTCTGAAAGGGGGGGGGGGGGGCGAGCGGACTACATATTCCTTGTGGCTAACTTCCTGGCTCTGCACAGGCCTGGCTACGGATAGTTTAAGGTCCAGACGTTTTTACTGTTGAAGATCTCTTTATCGATCTCAATAGCTCAACTATTCAAGGCATTCATGTCATAAAAGCACTTAAAATCATGTAGATTTCGGACATGCTTATATTATTAAAATTTGTGATCAAAGGTGCTAATGGAGAGAAAATTATAAAGGCCAGTGCCCTGTTAAACTTTGCAGTCCGCTTTACTTTGAGGAGAATGCAAATTACCACTGCACCGTAGGCCCCATAAGAGATCGTGTAATTTTCAAAGGCAATAAAAAGAACTCTTTCTGTCCAGAATCGTTGACCTGTGACATTAACCTGAGAATAATTAATTTATTGTCCACCTATCGAGATGTTCGTCCGCTACCAGCTATTGTGTTTACAATGCATTCATGCATCACCGTGCATTCACCGAACTATGAAACATGCAAGTTTACAAGTATGTTCAGGCCTATAAAGTGGTTTCGGCTAATTTTTATCCCCATGAAGATTTTACAGTTCCTACATTATTATGACAGTTATAACCTTAGACATCCCATGTTGTCCGAAAGTCTGAGAACACGTTTACCCACACGTGTGGCGGAGATCAATATGGACAAGTTACATGACTATAGAAGGCCAGTAGCAGGTCAGTGAACAAAGCACAGAGAGATCACGTGCTCAAGAGCCAATGAAGCGAAGCGTAAGGCGTAAGCAGTGCTTAGGATTACATTTTGTCTAATACGGGTACACGTGATCTTCTCAATAATAAGAGGACTAACATCTGAGTCCAGCTGGAAATTATTTGTTGGGTGTTGTCCAAGCAATCTCAATCTCTTATAGAACTCTGACCCTGAAGATTTTCTTAAGCCGGAAAAAGTGAGGCTAATCTGTAACATAATTCGAATCTATTCTGCATTATGTCACAATTGCTACAGTATTTATTTATAGGACGAAAGTTCGACGCAGACGTAGTTTAAATTAGCAGCTACAAAAAAAAAAAAGAAAAAAAATTTACCTTTTTGTTGTGGACATGCTTTTGTTTCCCCTTGGGATGTAAAGAACCAACTGCACGCATCAGGTTTCCTTTTAATGTCATTGAAGACTTTCTCACGTAGCCCGAATGTTTTTCGGATGACTCCAAGATTCTGTCACCAAAGCCAAGAATATCTCTTCCAAACAAAGGCATTCCAATGTTTAGGGGAGGGTCGAAAAACAACATTATTTTTGGCATGTTTTAATTATAAATCAATCTAATTCTAAGATCTGAAATTAAAAACCGAAACAATTTCCAAAGTAACGAGTGGCCTTGAAATGTCATTTTTTATCTTCCAGTCTTTTAATATCTGTTTAAACCCATTGGCACTGCGCCATCAAACTGCCTGACTATTTACCTTCTTTTTTAAGTTTGGACCGAAGCTGAGAGAACACCGAATTCTGTCGAGCAAATAAATTTACGTACAATTTGCAGAGTGAGCCGCAACACTCTTGAAAGTACACATGTACTGGTATATCAGCAGTATATTTTTCTCATTAAAATTTTTTTTTAAACAGATGAGAGTACATAATGAACCGCAAGCGGCCAGTGAGGTGCTGGTTATCGAACCCTATCCTAACTATCATTTAATCACTGACCTACATTATACAATATCAAGCTTGTCGCAAACGTCCTCAGAGGACTCTGCTGAGGTCTGTTGTAAATAATTCCAGACCTTCTTCCACATGATGGCAGTTTTCAGTTATAGCGGAGCAAATAATTACAGTAGTCTCCGTCTAAGAACTCGCCGCCTTAGAACCCGCTGTTGCCGCGAAACCGAATTTTTTCACTATAATTTACATGCGTAAGAACCCGCTCTGAAACGAAAAATCCGCCTAAGAACCCGGCATTTGACCGTGAGACAAGCACACTTTTACGTAAAATTTCGATATTAAACACAAAATTCTCTTTCAAGTTGACGGAATAGAACAAAGCCACACAGTACAGTGAAAGACAACAGGTGGAGGGAAGGTAGGGGGAGGTGAACCGCACAAAGGATGGAGTCCAGTTACGTCTTTCGTGTGCAAGCAGGCCACTCCTAGACTAAATTAGCGTAGTTATTACCTAACATCTATTGTTGTCTGACTCGAGGGGCAGAATTTTATACGTAATTGACCACGCACTTGGTTTGCATGGCACATGTACATGTACTGAGGGCTGCATGTGGTCATTACACATGGTATCACTGGGCCTCGTGTTGTATCCGACTAAGAGCCCGGTCCGCCTAAGAACCCGCTATTTCTGTCTCCCGTTGACCGGGTTCTTAGGCGGAGACTACTGTATAGTATACATCGTGCATTTGTTAGCTAAGACGATGTTAATGTCTGGTGACTTTGTCCGAGCCGGCGACCACGACCTATCTAGGTACAACAAAGCTATGTTTGTCAAACAGAACCACTCTCTGGGGAACGCCACTGAATACTGTTTAATCAAATAAATTTGACTGGGCCTACCACAGTCAAATCAATGTATTCATCACGACTTTTGACGAGCTCGCACTTTGTCTCCGGGAGCAATAACTTTAAGTGGTCTCTACAGTGCGTCGCACTCAGGTAGTTACTTAGAGCAACACTTCAATACCTAGGTAACAGCAGTATTATTATTGACTTTAAGAGGTAGGGCAATAATGATGGTAAATACAGCATTGCTTTAACAACAGCAGCATCCCCCAAATCATCAAATTAATAACAGTAACAGAGAACGTCTGTTGTAATAACATCAAGAACCATATTACTTTTTATGGTAGACTTGACTTCACGTACTTCTCATTCTGTTCACACAGTAGACAACCAGTAACAGGCGGAGCTACGGACCCAACGTACACGATGGATGAGAAGCCTCCGCGGGGCGGAAATGTCCAGATAGAGTATGAAGCACCGAACAGCATGGCGCCAGAAAGTGGTGTGCAACAAAAGCCATCGTGTCTTCAGTCTGTCAGTAATGCCATCATTGGCACATTAGAAAACGGATTTGAAAAGTGAGCTCATGCAATATGTCATGAGATTTGGATAATGACTGACTTTTGATTGATTCCCACATTATTACATGATTTATTCGAACACTTTTTTGTTTGGGATCTGAATATTCCAGGTTATGTTATTTCTAAGAAGTGCATACATGTACTTTTCTTTTGTGAAGTCAGTCATTTCTCATTCTTACTTCCCAGTAAAGTGGGGTTAGTAGTAATGCTAATGAAGTAGCTTGGGAATGGGAAAGCAGTCTTGAAGTAACTAGAAATAGACAATGTTACCTACAACTGAGGATGGTTTGATATGAGTGAATTATTGAATTCATTCATCTTTGTTTAATAATCTGTGGCTTAGAACATTTTCTTTACAAGACTTTAATAATAATGAATGATCAGGACAATGTGGAGTAAAATGCTTTAGTCCTTTACACTTTAAGATTTCTTAGTTTGTAAGTTCAGTACTCTATTCTCCCATAAACATTTATCATCAAAACACAAAAGTATTGTAGGGTGGCTTATTTCGCCTTTCATAAACCAGAGTGCCAATATTGTAAATGTCCTCATGAAATATCTGTTACGTTTAATCTAATACCTGTGATGGATATCTACATACCACAGATGGCAAGTTTTTTGGGTTTTTTTTAGCCTTCTATTCAAATGAATCACATCACATTTGTTGACCTCACAAAAGCTTTTGACACAGTGTGTCGTGAAGGCCTCTGGAAAATCTTGGCGAAGTTTGGGTGTCCACCCGAATTCATCACAATAGTGCGCCAGTTTCATGATGGCATGCAAGCTGCAGTCAAAAGTAACGGCAGTGTTTCAGAGCCCTTTGCTGTCACAAATGGGGTCAAACAGGGTTGTGTCTTAGCCCCAACTCTGTTCAGCATCATGTTCTCTGCAATGCTACAAGAAGCCTTTAGCTCTCCTCCTCAAGGGGTAAGCATCAAGTACCGAACTGATGGCAGTCTATTCAACCTCAGGAGACTTCAGGCAAAAACCAAAACCAAAAGTACTCAAGTCTGTGACCTACTATTTGCTGATGATTGTGCACTTCTGGCACACGATGAGGATAGCATGCAAAACTGTGTTGATAAGTTCTCTAGTGCCTGTGACAACTTTGGCCTCACAATAAGCACAAAGAAGACGGAAGTGCTCCATCAGCCTACTCCAGACGACAAGTATCCTGTGACCCCAAATATCAAAGTCCATGACAGTCTTCTGAAGGTGTCGGAGAACTTCACCTATCTTGGCAGTACACTGTCTTCCACGGCTCGTGTTGATACTGAAATTCCCTCAAGAATCAGCAAAGCCAGCTCTGCATTTGGCAGGCTTCGAAAGAGAGTGTGGGATGTTGCCGGCATTCGCACAGACACTAAGCTGAAAGTGTACAATGCTGTGGTCCTTCCCACCCTACTCTATGGGGCTGAAACCTGGACAGTGTACCAATCGCATGCCAGAAAACTAAATCACTTTCATCTGGCCTGCCTTAGAAAGATCCTAAGGATCAAATGGCAGGATAAAATTCCAGACACTGAGGTCCTCAATCGTGCCAAGGAATTGAGCATCTTCTGCCACCTGAAAAAAATTCAGCTACGTTGGGCAGGACATGTTGTCAGAATGCCCGACTCCAGACTCCCTAAGCAAATCTTCTTCTCTGAGCTCTCCAATGGAACGAGGAATGTTGGGGCCCCAAAGAGACGTTACAAAGACACTCTCAAGCAATCACTGAAGGCCTTTGCCATTGATGTGAGTGAGTGGGAAAAGCTCTCTCTTGATCGAGCAAATTGGAGGGCGGCCCTTACCAGAGGCAGCAAAGCATGGGAAGCTGACAGAGTCCAGCAGGCTATCAAAAAAAGAGAATGGCGCAAGAAAAGGCCCAGTGGTACTGAACCAACGGAGCATTCTTGTCACTTATGCGGAAGGGTCTTCAGGGCAAAAATAGGACTTATCAGTCACATGAGAAGCCATAAGTCATGAAAGAACAGTCTTTCCATTCTGTCCTCTGTGTCCTTTAGTTCTCTTTATTGTCCATGTGTTGAAATTCTCAACAATTTCTGTTCTTTATTCCTCTGGTGTTGTTAAGGTCATCATCATACCTGATGGACGAACTATTATTATTATTCAAATGAATGCAATTTTATAGCTTTAACTTTTTCAGTGCCAGGGTATTTCCACATTTGTGTCAAGGCATTCTCAGAATTATATCATTTGGGAGTGCCACTGAAAAAATGAAAAAAAAAAAAAAAAATGACGAACACTTAGCTGATAATATTATTTATCCGAGGCTCAGTATACTCAGTTTATTACCATCCACATAGAAACTATAAAAGTTTGACCAACAGAGCATGAGCAACGAAACAGTGATAATACATTTTTATCAACGATTGGCACAACCCTGACAGCCCATAATTATCATCTACAGAATTAATATGTGTCTAGATGATTAGCGCTGACTGATTGATTTCTTCTTATTTTTTTAATTTCTTGGACAGACTTGGTTTGAGTATTGGCAAACACCCCTGGAGATATATCTGTGGCTGTATCTTTGTTTCTGCACTATGTGGCTTAGGTTTACTGGCCTTCAATGAAGTGACGGAGTCAGAAAAACTGTGGGTGCCGGAAGATGCTCAGGTAGACACATAAAACCATGGCAGTGAAACTCAAAATTCAACTATCAATACGATTACAAATACAAATACTTTCTCTGTTCATTTGGAAATATGTGGTGTCCAGTGTTACATTATAGAAATAAGTACAGAATATAAGATGGACATGGTGTTTAAGATGAACGCCCCTCATGTCCAAGACACAAATACACACTCATATACACATAAACATTATAATTCATATTGAATAAAATGAAAAAAACATACCTCATTTCTCTGCTAAGATCATGTTTGTTTGCAGGGTAAGAGAAGAATAAAGAAAAGTTTTTGCTCAGTTTAGATCTATAATTCCAGTCAGATTATGCGCTAAAGCACTTTTTCTTTTAAGTAAAGCATAATTATTTTGTTGCCTCGCTCGTCAGCTGTGTGAGGTTGATGCGTTTCATTTTACTGTTTTCTAATATCCATTGTTGCTTTGCTCAAACTATTGAGTTGATTCAAATGAACGTTCAGTGTTCAGATTTTCTTTCTCCCATCGCTCTTTCCTGAGTCTTTTTGATGTCAAATTTTGGATTTGGGTTTGTGGTTGAACTTACTCTTCTATTCAGGACATTTTGAAGGATGACATACAAGTCTTACTTGGCACAATGAACTTAGTGATGTTTTATTTTAACTCCCCAGGTGATAAAAGATAAGGAGTGGATTGACACATACTATCCCTCCACTGTCAATCGTGAACAAATCATAGCAGTGGCCTCAAACATTTTGACCCCTACAGGCATTAATGCAGTAAGTTGTTAGAGATATCACAATGGCATTGATTGCCGGTCTTCGCTGGATACAGTACATCTACTTATTGGGTCAAGCTTTTGCAAAACATTCATGACCGGTAATGGCAAATGGCACCCAATAATTATGAGATACTGATCAAAGTGTTGGTCAGCAAATCTACACACTGAAGTGTAAAGTGATCTAAGTTTCAGAATTTGTTATCTCATCAACAGCTTTAGATGGACATCATAGCATACATGTGACTCTTAGGACTTTAGGCAACCTAAAAAGTTGTTATCCAGTGTTCTGGGTATAGATGTAGTATATTATGGCCAAATATTTGCTTGCAGAAAAGAAGAAACATTGAGTACATGTGAAAAGACTGAATTGAGGTAGATGATTGGATCAACATGTTTTTTTTTGTTTGTTCTGTATAGTATTTTATAGTAAGGTATTTTTACTTATCATGATGTGGAGTTTCTACATTTAAAAATTTTTTTTTTTAAATTGCAGAATTTCAGAGTTTGGGCTATTTGTTTGGAGATCATTTGATATTCAGATTTCTTCATCAGTATTTGTGTGTGTGGAATCATTTCTTTCTCCTTTTATCTAGTTGCTGGACATCTATCAAAGCTCACAGACCATTTCCACATCCAGTGGAATCACACTCTCAGACGTGTGTGTAAAGTAAGTACATGTACAATTAATTCCTAACTGTAACAGTGAAGAATTTTTTTTTTTTAAAATCAAGTTGATTAATGCAAAGCTTTCATTTACCTTTCATCTTTCAATGAGGCATTGTCCACCCACTGCATGATGTAGCCCTCTGACAATGACTTCTATTGCTTTGCTATCTGATGACCTCCTCATCCATGTTTTTCCCCCTCTCTTTTTAATAATTATCATCCTGCCATCTTCTTCATGGTCGCCCTTGTGTCCTTTTTCCTGTCCATGGTTGCCATTCAGTGCAGTGTTTTGTCCATCTATTACTGTTCTAGGACGAGCAAAATGTACAAACAGTGCCAACAGTACTTGGTGATTATCACAGAAATAAAAGAAGCAACAATAATGATGAAATTTGACACTCTCTTAGAGTGAGAAACATTAAAATTGTCGTTCTTTTATATTAGTTTCTGCTTTGTGCATCCTAGAATACGCTGGCTTCTATTTTAAGTTTCTCAGCAAAATGAGTAAGTGTGTAATGTTGTAATGCCATAATATCAGTGCTCATTTTTGAACAATAACCAGAAGTACAGTAGCCTAGGTATTTCTTTTTAAGGAGCATATTACTACAAAACACATCAAATAGGAAAAAAAATCCCAGTGATAAATCCATGTTGAAAGTCTCAGTGATTTTTGAATGTCTTGACTTTTCAAGAGCCATTTTTCTCTCCTTTCAAACATGTCATCTGATACCTGTAACATTCTGATGAGTGAAATGTTGGTAGGCCTACTGTCTCCAATTTCACAAATAGCATAAATATTCACAACTTCTTCTGTCTGCAAGGGCTTTGTGAAAATGCAGATAAGAGCAATAATGCTATTTTCACCTAATATTTCTGTCCATTTATCTTCCCAAGGGCTGGTTCAAACTGCCTTGTGTATGGAATTCTGGAATTTTGGTCCTACAACAACTCCACCATTAGGGCTCTAACCCAGGGCCAGATTCTGTCAGATATAAACAGTATCACAATCAGGTAGGTTTAAATACTTCATTGTATCTATGCATTACTTCTTCTCTTCAAGTTGGTATCTTTGTTCTTGGGGAGCTCAGCCAATGGCTGTGGGCCCCCATTGTTATCTTCACGTGAAATTGTTTTCGATACGTAAAAAGAGTTCATTTAAGAATTGTATTGTCTCATGGATATTTGGTGTGAACTGATTTGAAATTGAACTGTTTTCCAAAAATGAGATGAGGACAAAAAAGATAGACGTATTGTAAAATCTGGGTCTGGAGTGGGAACAGCTTGCTTACAAGGTGAGCACTTTGACCTAGTGAGCTATTGCACAACCACTAAAATTTGGCCTCTAATTCAGACAGGGCATCACTGACTGTCTTTATTATTTCTGATGAAGAATTCTAACGTAACCAGGGACTTTGGAATATGTTTTATATGAGAGGAATCATTTCTGCCAAATTGCAAAACTAGGTTTTAGTTTTTTAGCTGTCAACAGCAGAAAGAGCATTTTTTGAATATTCATATTTCCCATCTTTTCTTAACTCGTACTAGTATTATTTTTGCTCCCAGCCATAGTTACTTTCATATCTCTTTTTGGTAACGAACAGAGTGTCACTGACATTACTTAGAAGTCACTTATTCAGGTCACTAGCATCTGTGCCATCACTTTCTTAAAACACAATCTTTAAAAATTGAGTAATAAGATTGTTTCTCCCCTTTGTCAAGCTAATATCAATGTGAAACTCTCAGCTAATGAGACCTGGGACTCAGCAGAGAAAATTCTTGTTCATAAATAACAGTTATAACTTCTCCTTTGCATTCCAGTCCTATGTATGGCAGTAGTATAGACATCAGCAACTACCTGGGTGGGAGGACCACTGATCCAGTATCAGGGAACATCACAGCTGCTGAAGCTGCCATCATGATTTGGTTAACACAAGGAAATTCTACAGTATGGAAATATGAGTGTTTTTTAAAAAATCATCAATCATGGCATATCTTTCTCTAACATAATATATTCAAGTAGGCTTATTTTCACTTTTTGTCTCTGTTCATCAATTGTCATGTAATCATCCACTCTTTTGGCCACCCATCTTTCAGTTCATCCTTGCAGATACATACAAACATAATGATAATAAATTCATAAGCTTACAAATTGTTCACAATTTTTTAATGATTCTGCTAATGGGACTGTAATGTAAACTTAGACTTTAGTACAGTAATGCAAAGTGCCAATAGAAAGCTGAGATTTATGACCTTTTTATTATTTGTACAGATGGAGTCAACTACAGAGGCCTGGGAAGAGGAATTTATTGAGCTGGGAAAATCAGGCCACGCCGACCTTGCAGCCACCTATGTTTTTGCCAAGAGAAGGTCAGAGGTCAACTGTATCTATAAATAACCACTTTTACTCTTGTACTACTGCACTCCCCATTGTTTTATGACTTGAATTTACTGTAGACTTCTAGAGTGAGGCTATGATTTATCCAGAAGTATCCATAATATTGAATTCCCTTGCAAATATCTCAAAAATCTATATTTAAGAAGTATGTACATGTTATCTCATACCTGCATTTTACAGATTTTGTTTTCCATATTTTTCAGTCGCTCTGATGTTTCTTCAAGTGCTATTCAAGGCGATGTTATGCTGTTGTCCATTGGCTATTTCATTGTCATTGTTTTTGTCCTGGTTGTCTTGGGAAAGTTCAACTTGATGGAGCAAAGGGTAAAGTGTTGTTAAATTTGACTGTCCCCTATTGTGCATGATTTGAGCCACAGACTTTGAATTTAAACCTCTGATTACCATAATGGTTTTGAAAAAAACAGTACAATGTCTGACTCAGAGGCAACAAAAATTATTTCTGAGTAAAACTGTAGATTTTCTATGAAAATACCCTGGAAACAGCTGAGAAGTACAACTGTCTTCCACTTTATAGGCAGCAAAACTGATAACTGGGATAAGGAAGTACTTCAATGAAGGTACATCCAAGTAAAGCTGAACAGAGAAAAACCTGAGTTGTATTCACTGTCAGCTATATTTTCTCTGTTTGGCTTCACTTGCAAATTTCCCCCGCTAAAGCATTTCTCTGGAGATAATTGGCAGATTTACACATTAAAAAAGCAAAACAAAAGAGATTAAAAGTGACCATTGAACTGAACTGCGAGAGACATGGAAAGTCAAAATGTCAGGTTATCAATAGACTTGCAATTGAAGAATACAGAAAGAGGTAAATTAAAATGCTGCCAGTTCTGCAAACATGACAGAAATAGACACAATTCTGGGGCACAGTGGAAATCATGAGTTTTGGTTAATCTGATTATTCTGCCGAAGAGTATGTTGTACTATTCCTATACTGAAAGCAGTACTTGTTAAAACTGTAGGCACAGAATTCCTGACATTGTAACATTTTGTAGTACATACATAATTGTATTTAACCTCAAGCTGAATGATCTGACAAATTTGTTGAGCTCAACTTTATCACAAATCTGTTTGTGTGATAATTCCAGGCATGGTTGACACTTGGTGGGTTTGTCTGCATTGGGTTGTCAATCTTAGTTTCCATTGGGTTATCATCTGCCTTCCAACAAGGATACAGTTCACTGCAGAGTGTTTTGCCCTTTTTGTTGCTGGGTATGTAATACATTCAAGAAAATGACTCTGATTCTAAACTTTGTTAGTGGCACTGGCAAATAAAGTCTTGATGCAAATATTGGTAAATGATACAGTTTAGATTAGCACTGGATTAGGTTGGGCTGAAACATTTGAAATGGAGGAAGATGAGGCATTTTGTTCATCTAAGACTTGTGAAATGGTAATATAGTGAAATAATCATTACCATAAAATCTTGAGCTTTTTCAGACTTTGATACCTAGGATTTATTTTTCAGTTTCTTAATTCAATTCTAGAATTTCATTTCTTTTCATCCTGTTGTTTCTTAATTTGTTAGTTTCACTGAGCCAGATTGTATGATATTGTTATTTTTAGTAACTCTTAATAAATTATAGAATTTATTCAGTTCTCAAGTTTTCATTTCATAAGTCCAAATGATCTCAAAGTTTATAAAGGTCATACATTTCCAACAATATAACTGCAAGATTTTTAAAGCTGCTTTTATCTTAAACTTATTTGGCAAAGTAAGGTTTTATGTAACAATAAATGATATTTTCCAGTAACCATAACATTTGTAGCGTCCATGCTGGGAACCTAGACAACTTCATTGGTAACTATTGCTAACAAAATATAAACATGATGTATACTGTTTTTGATTCACACCCTTCCTATTGCCATTAATATAACCATAGAAATGTCACAGTTGTGTGGTTTGCAAAATGTGTCTATTTCATTTGCAGGTATCGGTGTAGATGACATGTTTGTGATAATGGGAGCACTAAACAACCTGTTGCCTACAGAACAAAAGCATGACATTCCTCACAAAATAGCTGATGTTTTACGTCATGCTGGTGTCTCTATCACTGTGACATCATTTACTGATTTTGTGGCTTTTATGATTGGAGCAACTACAGTAAGTCTTTGAATGATGTTGTGAAGGTTTATAATTAGAGCAATAATAGTAATTTGTTGAATAAGCCAGTGAAATGTGGCCAAAAAAAACACAAAAAACAACAACACAGAAAAGCCATGTTCACAATAATAACAGCCACAACAATAACAATAATACAAATTTGCAAGGCTATTTGTTCACAAAAAAATAAATAAACAAAAACAAGAAGAAAAAATCCAAAAGACAAAAATATTTTTGTGAAATTTTGGTCAATGAGAGACTTCCTGCTGATATTACACAACTATGGTAAGTTGTTGAACACTGAAGTTCCTGTGATATGAGTGGAGCACCAGCTGTGAGATTCTGCACTGAGAACAATGTTTCTCTATTAGTTAAGGGTCCCTGAAATTGAGTTTTTGCTTCAAAGTATCAATTTTTAGTTTTTGTGTTCTTGAGAAAGTTCAGCCATTTGAAATCACAAATATACCACATTTATTGTTTTGTTACACGTTTTTTCATTCAAAATGACCATATGTGGGAAGTGGGGGTCATGAAAAACGACCTCAAATTAGCTCGAAAAGACCAAAAAATGACTGAATGCAACAGCTCGCCACAGCGGTCTAAGCTCATACAAAAGCGAAAGTTTGGTATCGATACCTTTGTCTGCATCTCTGCCACACGTTTGTGTCAATTTGCAGGCCTTCACCTTTCCGAACATGAACTATCAGTATCAAGAAACAAACCCCCTTATAGGGCTGCATGAGCTCGTAGTACAACTGTGCGTGATCGCTCTAACCTATGACCCCAAACTGCCGTGTTCATTGGCTGGCATAAATTATGCAGATGAGCGGCCCCGGCTGTGAGCGCTCTGACTGGCTAGAGCTGAGGTGAAAGTTCGTGCTTCATGTAAACATGACCCGGCGGCTGCATGTGCGTTACAGCTAGCTGCCCAACAAAAGGAGCAAAAGAAAGAAAATGCGTGCAGCAACCCGGGAAAAGGCCAGATAGGAGATAGAAGTTGAGGAAGGTGGCCGAGCATACCAGTCTGGAATGCTCTAAAGTGTACGGCCGTTGAAAATTTCATTTGGGCTTCCGTTTCATGTTAGTAAAGTTTCATTTGCAATTTTCTCAAAAAGTCATTTTTTGTCAATGATTTGTCAACTACATTTTTAATTATGAACCGATTGAAATAATATTTTGCGTAAAGCACACTTACACCCCAACGCATGGAAATATGCATTCAATTTTGGGATATCATCTGCGGTCTTTGAAAGACACTTGATTTTTTAGCAAAATTCAGAACAAAATTGTGATTCTGTAATGCACCAAATTCAAAAATTCTGAATGAATGACCATTCATACTGAAATGAAACTCTTGTGAACACTTTCTACTGTGTGTCTCACTTCTAGATCATTCCAGCCTTGAGGTCATTTTGTATCTATGCTGCTGTGGGGATCATTGCCTTATATGTTCTGCAAGCCATCTTTTTCACCGCATGCATGAGCCTTGACCTCAGACGAATACAGAACAACAGAGATGCCTGCTGTTTCATGGTCAAACATGACCCACCCTATAAACCCAATGCTTGTAGTCAAAAGCAGTTAGTGCCATTTGTCTTCAAGAAGGGTCTGGCAAGAATTGTGACAAAACTACCCTCCAAGGTATGAGTACCAGACATGATGTTAGTCACCCCATTAGCTTTAAGTAACATCTTTTCTTTCTGAGGATTTTTCTTAAGATTTTAATATTAAACATCAACATTTCTGTTAAATGACAGTACATACTGTGAATAGATTAGTCATCCATCTATCTGTCCATATATTCATCCATCTATCCATCCAACTATCCATCCACCCACCCCTCCACCCATCCATTCATCCATCCATCCACCCCTCCACCCATCCATCCATCCATCCATCCATCCACCCATCCATCCATCCATCCATCCATCCATCCATCCATCCATCCATCCATCCATCCATCCATCCATCCATCCATCCATCCATCCATCCACAGATCATCACTGTTATGACAGCCCTCACCTTGTTTGGCATTAACATCTGGGGTTTGGTGGAGCTAGAACAGTATTTTGACCCCAACTGGTTTATCCCTGATGATTCCTATGCCTATGAGTTCCTGGAAGCCAATGATAAATATTTTCCTGATGAGGGTGCCAGTGGCTATGTTTACTGTGGTATGTTAAGCGTGCAGCAGATAGACAAGACAGATATTTAATTAATTTTGATGGTTTGTATGTTGACATGGTTTACAGAACATCAAATGAATTGTATGGTCTTCTATAGCTGGGTAAGTGTCATCAAAGAAAATCCTATTGATTCAGTTCATAATTGCTTCTCACACACTCATACACTTTATGTGACTATTCAACTATTATAGCTGATAACATAGATGTTGTTAAAGAGTATGGTATTACCATAATTGAGCCTATATCTTGCATTGAATACAACATCGGTGCATTCACAGTGCAAATGCTATAAAACATTCCAAAATCTCCTCAAGCAAACGCATTAAACATTCAAAACATGATTTCTAGATGTTTCTTGAAAGTGCAGATTTGCCTTGCCTACGTTTCATGTGGAAAAAAAAATCTCTAAGGGAAAGATGTAAAAGGGGAAATCTTTGTTTCAATCTGGAAATAATTTCAAATAGGAAAAAGAAAGAATATGAAGATTGGGAATGGTATGATGGAGTTGTGATCTGAATGTGAGACCATTACTTTCTGAGTGACTGTTCTACCAACTGAGCTTTGTTGAGCTGAAATAAATGAACTGCATGTTCCAAATGAAGCATGAAGCCAAATAGAGAAAATACTGATTTATGTTCACTGCTCACCAATATTTGACATTCACTCAGAAACTGTCTCTAACGAAGCACTTTCTTAAATGAATTTGATATGGATTCTAATGTAAATAAAAATCCATGGAAACATTTTTCTTTCGTCCAGCCAAGTGAGCCTTCCTCTCCACAACTCACACTGTGTTCTCTAAAAACCTGTGTTACTTTTGTCCTCCAGGGAACATTGACTACTGGGGCAAAAAGACGCAGTTTGAGACTCTAGACTCTTCCATGTCCAGCAGTCCCTGGATCAGTAATGGTACAACTGACTCTTGGTTTACCGCAATGACCAGTTGGTTGAGCACCACAACTGACCCTACAGTGACTGTTCAGTTAGATGTCAGTAAGTATTGTTATATCTGTTTGTCATGTAGCCTGCCATATCTGTCAGCCTGAATACCACCCGTACTAGAAACTCTATGGTTGTTTTTTTTTTTACTGCAAGACTGTTTTGAATATCAAGCCAAATGTCTCTTTTTATTGTTGTTTTATTAGGGCTTTATATAATGTTCCCCTCCAGTACTATGAGGCTATACCATACAAGGCATGGGTCTCCACTTGGGCCACTGATGAATGAGTGTGAGATACTGGTTAGGCCAGAGGCAATCCCCAACAGTATTTACACATATTAAGTCCACCATGCCTGGGTCAAACATTTGAACCTACAAGGTCACTGCACAGTTGAATTATTGTTCTGATTTGGAATTTTAATGAAACCATGATATAAAGCACTGTTTCAGCTGGGCACGTCAAAGAATGTGTAACAACATCAGCTCCTGGTATTTCATACAGATAAATATCTGGTGTCTGAATCTGCATTTGTCAATCTGACCTACCAACTGACAACATCACAGGCTACCAGAACCAGTGCCTACATTGAGTTTGCTACTAGCTCTGGTGGTGACATTACAGTAAGTGACTTAATCCTGTTGATCCTGATCCAATGCCTATCCCGCTGGGCTCCTATACCTGATTTCTGAGAGTAGAAAGTGATGAAATTCTAGTATAATCATGAATTTGCTTTAACCTTTTACACCTATGCCATGCTGAAGCAATTGTTTCCCTTAAGTGCAGGGTAAGAGGCTGCAGCATTATCTGTATTAAAATTTGTGTGATTTGGGTTAGTTTTAAAAAAGCATAACTTTTGATAGACTGAAGTGAAGCATTTTTAATGCACCTTGCACCAATGAAAAGAGCAGACTAAACTTCCTGCTACAGTAACACTATTACATGTATTGATACTTGTTCAGCTTCATTACAAGGATGTCAAGTATTGCCTCCGCCTAGTGAAAGATTAGTACAGGAGAGTGCAGTGTATGATCGTTATGGTGCAAAATGGTAGAGTGGAGGGCTGTTGATTGTAGTTCACACAAAGGTTAAATCATCATAAAAGATCTCAGACACAAAGCCAAATTTTTCCAGATATCAATGTGAAGCTTTTTTTATTTTTGAGTAGTCTGTATTTTAAAACTTTCTTTGAAAAGTTATTGATGTATTTATTGGAACTCCAAAAAGTTGATACTTGGTATACAGAATGCCCTAACAATATTGAGATAATGAGATTAATAGTCCAGAAAATGATGTAAAGGAGAAGAAAAGTTGGACGGGATGTAGGATCAGGAATTAATATTCTAATGTGTGGCTCAAGAACTTTGAGTAACATGGTAGACTTTGAAGATATTGAAGTAATGACAAGGATAAAAATGTGGTACAGTAGTGGGGAAGTTGCAAAATGATGATCGGAGAGGTTTACAATGTCAAAATAGAGGGCTACTGTAAATATTCATTTATAATGTGATCTCAAGTATAATGGGGTCAGAACACAAGCCTTTGTCGGATATTATGAAAACTACTTAATGATTAGGAATATGTGACATAGCAACAGCATAAAGGGCCAAATCTAGTTTACCACCAGCCTATGGTGTAGACTCTGACAGCATTAGTGAACTATCATAAGTGGTTTACTTACCGCACTGCAACAGGAGAAAGAATGACATAATTGCAGCTTGCAAAGAGAGAGAGAGAGAGAGAGAGAAAGAGAGAGAGAGAGAGAGAGAGAGAGAGAGAGAGAGAGAGAAAGAGAGAGAGAGAAAAAGAGAGAAAGAGAAAGAGAGAAGGGGAGAAAAAAAAGGAATCAGAGAGAAAGAGAAAGAAAGAGATATAGTAATAGAAAGACAATGACAGACAGAAAAATTTAAACAATGAATAATTTGAATACTATCATCCACAATCTTTAGGCCAGTCGTTTCCCATTCCGGCACATTTCCATGAATGATGCCAGCACTGAGATTAAAGCTATGGACAGTACAAAAGACCTGGTAGAGGCAGCTGGATTTTCTACATCTGAATGTTTTCCTTACTCGAGGAGATATCTTACATGGGAGACAAACAAGGTCAGGAGTTTTTGCCTTTCTCAATTAAAACACAACAACAACAACACAATCTTTTTTCTTCTGCTTTCAAGGTGAAACCTCAGGCACAACAACGTTTCATTGATGTTGTTGGATGATGGGATCTCATCACAGTAGCTATTCAGGATAAAGAAATTAAGTCAGGCATTGCCTATCGTATAAATAATTATCTTTTTTTTTAAATTGCTGTGTACAAGATACATAAGATGTAAAATTTAATCTTTATTTGAAAAGAATGATGTTATTAAAATTTAGTCCCCAACTTTAGGGTACAAGGTGCAAAGAATTATCTGAAATATTACTCCTCAGAGATAATCTCTCGCAACAACTCACACAGTAACACCAATAATGGAGTAACACAACACAATTAGCTAAATAACTAATCAGGATATCACTTACAGTACACCAGGGAAATATTGAATGGCTCTGATTCTAATAAATAATGCTAACAAATTGACAAGTTTTCCAGTGTAGAAGGCTGGTTACCTGTATTCTCAGTTGTTCTACATGACATTTGATCACTTTTGTAGTGCATGTGCTTTTGAACCCAAAGAAATGCCAGTAAAATAATATGAGAGATTGCAAAGTATTGCAGTAATGTTAAGATCAGTTTCTTCAAGCTATGTCAGATGACAGCACAGAACAGTTAATGTGTCACAGCCACTCAAAGTAAGAAAATCAAACAGAATAATGGTTGGTGCAAAAATTTATCATTCCGTTAATAGGAAACAATCACACCGATGGTAATCTAAACTTGGCAAACATAAAAATCCAATACTTTGAGCCCCAACAATGATTTTGCTTGACTTTCTCAGTTTGGATGGCTGAGACACACTACAGAGTCTGCATGCTGCCTCATGTAAATATAATTGTGTCATCAATGACTTTTTCCTTCATGAATTTTTACTGCATGTAGATGATCCAAAATTGTTTAATACACAGGTTATCCAGGAAGAACTCTTTAGAAATCTGGGCCTGGCCTTACTCTGTGTGTTCATTGTGACTTTGATCCTGATTGCTAATCTGTGGACAAGTTTGCTGGTTTTTGTTGGGGTTTTGTTTACTCTGGTAAGAAATTTGAAACAAAAGGAAAGACAAAGATTTATGAATTATGTCTGTCTTTATGAAATTCTTAACGCTTTTAGATTTCTTTGTCCCAGTCAGTGTTTCAAAAGGCAAAATACATCGGGCAGAAATCAAATTGTCACCTTCTCTTTTGCCAGATTTTTTTTGTTTTCAATGTGGGTCTGACGTTACCAAAATTATTACCATGAATGTTTTCAAAATAATGATTAACCCATATTAACAAGACATGAACTTTTCAGATTTGATATACGTTAATTTTTGAACTAAAAGAAAAATTGAATGAAGCCAATGTCATAAGAAAACTGAAAGATGTTACACACAGCACTGTCTGTCAAATCTTCTGTTCTGTACATGTGTTTCTTATGTGCGTCATGCAGGTGGATGTGGCGGGCAGTATGCATTTCTGGGGACTGACCATCGACACGGTGACCACTATTATTCTGATCCTTTCCATTGGTCTGGCTGTGGATTACTCCGCCCACATTGGGCACATGTTTATGACTATCATTGGCAGTAGACATGGTAAGATCATGCCGAACAGTCAGTCAGTATGTAAAGTTGTTAAAAGAGATAAAAAAGGCTGACGTTAGGTCTGTAAAACTTTTCAGATTCGAGTATGCTGGAAAAATTATTTTTAGCTGTAAACTCATGTTATTGAATGCACCACACCATAATAGATTCGAAATTCAGTTTTATGTAAATAGCAAATTGAACAAAAAGTCTGAAGCAAAAATTCATGTTCACTGTGAAAACAACTTTCCTTGTAATTTTCTGTGAGTGAAATAGATAAGTTTTCAGGTATTTAAACAGTTCTTCTTCTAGGTTCTACGATGCTAAGCAAAGTGCAGATTCACTTAAAATGCTACAGTAAAGAGAGGTCATAATTATGGGAATATTTTTTTGTTTAAATTAAAAACATGACTTATGAAAAGAAAATTAAATACTGGCCTGCCTAAGGCTGATTCCTGACCTGATTGACTGAAAACAATTGTTCCTCCCTCCTCATGAAATTTTTAGAAGATAATGAAACAATTCAACAGTAGCTTATGAGAGCATTTTTGTGGTGGACTACACTGATGGTGCATTGTGTGATAGTAATGTATGAAAATTGTCTTGCAGCCAGGACCAAAGAAACCATTGGTGAGATGGGACCACCTGTATTCTATGGGGGCTTCAGTACATTCCTGGCCTTTATTCTCTTATCCAACAGTAATAGTTACGTGTTCAAGACTTTCTTCAAGGTCAGTTCTCTTGAAATCATATTTGCATAACATATATTCAATTGTCTGTCTTGACTTCATTATTCATGTAATTGCTAAGAAATTTCATTAATTAGTGTGCTGATCTTGGACTACAGCATAAGAATAAATTTCTTTTCTGAAGTCTACCTGTTGAACTTATCTTATTCTGTTTCATTTATTTCTACTTCCTTCTTTTGACTTGTCCTTCCTTTATCTTGTCAAATGTCAAATGTCCTGGCCTATGCTTGAGCTCACAAAAATATATGGTTTCCTTGGCACCTTAACCTCTTCACTGGGCTGTGAATGTACACTGTATGTCCTAAAATGCGCTGCAGAGGTTAATTTTCATGTCTTTATACACCAAGATAATTTCAGGTTGCTGCTGTTCCATGACATATGCAAAACTTGCTGTGGAAGATGGAGGGAGTCTGTATCATTGGTTGAAATATGGCCACAGGCAGTCGTCTGCAGGGTGTTTGGGTCGCCTGCTAAAAAATATGAATTCCTTATACAGTAGTCTCCGCCTAAGAACCCGGTCAACAGGAGACAGAAAAAGCGGGTTCTTAGGCGAACCGGGCTCTTAGGCAGATGCCAAGGGATACAACCCATATTTGACCACCCGTGTCCATGGGTTATCCCCCTTGATTGCTCGGACCTGGGTCGTGACCTAAGGATAAAAATTATGCGTTAGTTATTTTTTTTGTTTTTTTTTGTTTTTTTAATGTTTTTTTTTATGTTGGTACAGGTGGGAACCAGTGGCTTCAGGCTAAGCCCCCCACCAAAAGGTATTATCCCTCCCTGACCATGTTTTGGATTAATTTTGTTGTACATGTACTTGGAGGAGTGTTTCTAATGTAAACATAAAGATGAATGGACCATTATTGTGATAGAAAGTATTGGTCAATTGTTTTCTGCTTTTTATTCTTATGCACTGTTACATGAATCTGTGCTGTCTAACGAATGGAATGATTCAGACTGAACAATCAAGCTGTGAATCGCAAATCAATGCCAAGTTTAGACAACACGAGGCACAGTGATATGTACCCTGTGTAATACATAACCACAATCAGCCCTATGTTATGTGTGCCGTGCAAACTAAGCGCATGGTCAATTACGTGTAAAATTCTGCCAGACAACACCAGGTAATGTTGTTAGGTAATAACTACGCTAATTTAGTCTAGGCGTGGCCTGGCTGCACACGAAAGACGTAACCGGGCTCCATCCTTTGTCCGGTTCCCCTCCCCCTACCTTCCCTCCACCCGTTCTCTGGCTTTGTTCTATCCCGTCTAGGCCTCATTGAATAAGATTTTGCGTTTAATATGGAAATTTTACGTAAAAGTGTGCTCGTCTCTCGGTCAAAGGCCGGGTTCTTAGGCGGATTTTTCGTTTCAGAGCGGGTTCTTACGCATGTAAATGACAGTGAAAAAATTCGGTTTCGCGGCAACAGCGGGTTCTTAGGCGGATCGGGTTCTTAGGCGGCGGGTTCTTAGGCGGAGACTACTGTAATATTAATATGCAATCTTATGCCAGATTTCTTTATGGCTGAAAAGATTGCAAAAGGTAATTTTTCTAATTTTAATTTAGGTGAATTTCCTAGTAGTACTGTATGGATTATTCCATGGCCTCATATTTCTACCTGTGGTACTAAGTTGGATCGGGCCTGACCCCTACCCCACAGCAGATGGAGTGCACCGTCACCACCACACACATCTGCCTGAGGGAAGGAACAAAGTGGAGGATGCGGATAAGGGACAGAGGCTGGAAAATCCACCTTTTGTGGTGAGATTGTTGTCTGTGTGTCATGTAGATAAAGGAAAGTCCCAGCCCGCATCCATCAATCTGATGTAAATTTGTACAGAATTTCCATGGGGTTGGTACAGTTATAATAGGGGCAGATTTCCTACATCTAACCGATGGCAGTGAATGTTATAACCAGTGAACCAATGTTGTAATGATGTTGTCCCTATGATCATATGAGTAAACTTGAGGTCAGTCCTATACATGTAACGAGATTGATGTACCGTTGCTGGCTGGGGTAGCTCTATTGTCATGTTTTCTATGTGATTAGACATAAATTCAGGAGAAACATGAAAATGACAGATTATTTTGTAATTATCTTTATGTTTTATTTCTAACTTGTAGGTAATCATTTAAAATATAAGACTGTATCCTTGACTGACTGTTCAAACTCTAAACAGTTAAGAAAAGAAAGCTGTCAAATAGTTTGAAACTAATGCTATATACTAATTGCGGGTAAGGATGCACACTATCTTTTGTAGTATTTGAAGTTTGTTGAAGTTATTACTTTAACTGTGTTCAAAAATGATTGTTTACCTTATTTTGATTGTTGCTCATGAGATAACTTGTTATTTTGGAATGAGAAGCGTGATTCTGAGATAGTTTTAGTATTTATTGTTTAACAATTTGTGAAAAAATTGTGGCATTAAAATGATTTTGTCACCTGCTCTGGAGAAAAATTCTGTTTTGCTGTTAGCATTAGTAAAAATATTATGGCATGATTTTATGATTGCTGACAGTGAAACTGAATATTTTTCAGAAGTCCAGTGACACTAACAAATCCCCAACAGTGATGTGTGCAGGTAGAGAAGGGACAACAGTCAGCATTGGAAGCAGTGATAGTTCTCTATCTCCACCTCCGTCCCAGGGATCTGACAGAGTTGGCACCCCACCCCCTGGTTATTCCAGTCCTGAAGATGAAACTAAGAAAAAAAATATGCCAAACGTTCACACATGATTTGATCAAAGAAACACGCTCAACTTATGATTGTTCAAGCATATATGAGCACAGATATTTGCCTGTGCTCACAAATATGTGTCAAAATCTCAAACTGAAAACTCTTATTTTGAAATAGACATCAAAGGAGATTACTTGATGGCAGAGATATGTCTTTTCTTCATGTAACTGGGAAGTCATTACAAGCATTGTAAAGTGTTTACATGAATGTCAGCATGTTTGTGTATTTGAGAGAGAGAAAGAGAGAGTCAGAGAGAACTTGAGAGAGAGACACACACACACATCAAAAAGAGAGAGAGAGAGAGATAAACACAAAGAGAGAGAGAGAGAGAGAGAGACAGAGACAGAGACAGAGACAGAGACAGAGAGAGAGAGAGAGAGAGAGAGAGAGAGAGAGGGGGGGGGGAGTGGGGAGGGGACATTTTATAACCTCTTTCAAGTTGACATTTCTAATTTTATTGTGTGGACGTTTTTTTACATTGAACAGCTCATGAGAAGTGCTGCTGATCAATGTGACACATTATTATGGAGTCTATACCTTTAGCATGTTGAGACAGAGAATGACAACTCTTGATAATTCTGACAACAGTTCTCTCCTTTGTCAGAAACCTGTAAAAGAACTGGATTTTAGGATTATATAAAGACAAGAGATAAGAGAAATGAATGGGAAGACAGAAAGATAAAAAGTTATTGTGGTGCTTTAGATGTCGACAAATTCAGTATTAAGGAGGTATATATAGAGAAAATAGTATACAGATGATGTGAGAATTGATGATGTAATGAAAGACTAGTACTATAGTATGAGCTTCTTATCATGGACAATTCACACCACCAAAGGTTTGATGTAAACCTGATTATTAGAAA
The DNA here is from genome assembly GCA_963931925.1 of Onchidella celtica. NCBI lineage: Eukaryota > Metazoa > Mollusca > Gastropoda > Systellommatophora > Onchidiidae > Onchidella > Onchidella celtica. The sequence goes on along the minus strand of OZ007571.1, from coordinate 12,974,819 downwards.
GTAACAGGTTTTTTAAAAAAAATCCATCTGTGTTTCTTGACATTTGTTTCTACTTGTATTTTCAGGAGAAAATTCATGTGTCATCGGATATCACAGAATAAGAAAATTTGATAATTTGATATAATGTAAAGTGCAATAGACTGATACTGATGGACAATGCCAGTGAATCAGTCTTGCTTACTGTATTTTTTTTTTTGTTAATGAACACTAATTTATATGTTGTGCTGTTAAATTTTTATGTACTACCGGTACCAAAGATTGAAGTCTCTCTTGTAATATGGGCAAAATCTCTTGTCTTAAGGGGAGGAGCGGCTCAAAATATTGACCACTGGGACTAGATCTAGACAAAATTGGGAAACAATTTCAATTCTCAATTTCTCCATAACTAGTAGACAGATTGCCCCCAAATTTTGCACATATGTACTTGGATGTATGTTCTTTGATATTACAATGGCCAATTTGGGTTATTTGTGATATGTTTTTGCAAGCTAGAGCAATTAGAAAGCCCTAGGGCCCTTTGGTTTTAACGCATTTTCACAATTTCAGTTCTTAATTTCTCCATAACTAGCAAACCGATTGCCCTCAAAATTTGCACACATGTCATTGAATATATATATTTTGATGTTACAACGGCCGATTTGGGTCATATGTGATATTTTTTCAGACAGAGTAATTTGAAAACTGTGTTGTCAGATAAAAATGAAACCTACTACTTCAACGTTGGAATATGACCAATTGGATAAATTTATTGGAAATATGGCGTTGTAACTCTCTTTGCATACCTATTCTTAACTTGTATGCAAAATTTGAGCTCATTGCAGCCGATGGTTTTCACAGAATTATTAATTTGAAAATGTAATGAAAATTCAATATGGCCGCCGTTACCATAGCAACCGCAAAGTTAAAAAAAAAATTTGAATACATTTTTCAAATCACATTTTCATTCTGATTCATTACCACAAATTTTATGGAAATTTATTAACAACTAGGGAAAATAGAATTTTTAGCCGCTCCTCCCCTTAAATGTTAGTTTATTAAACAAAATGTCAGAATTCGAATTTCAGATATGCTTATTACCAAACATACAATTTTTTTAGAACAAGGGCCCAAGGAGAAATCATTTGAAATATTCGTCTGTTTTACTATATTATCTTGTCTTTCACATCTCGATATGGTGCGTCTTTTTTACCATGAGCAGAATCAACATCAATTTTCTTGGAAACTGTCTCTTAAATTTATTTGAAATTTTGCATAGTCGCATATGTTAGCCTAGACCTTATGGAACTGGCTTTTCATTTTGTTAGACTGATGTCTGATTTTGACTTTGCTTCTTTTTGCTTTGTAAAACACGATAATTAGACCAAATTATTAAGAAAAAAAGCAACATTTCAACATTACTAAACTGTACAAAACACTAAAATGTCTGTTCACCTTGATAGGGAAATGATCAGTGACTCAGCAAACAATAGTCCAGGCACTAAATAAATTACACATATTATGCTTTTTAGTATGTTGTCTGGGAAATTCAATGAAATTGAACATGCGAAGACTATATTCATATTTTGTGAAATTGCTGATAGTACGTACAATTTGAAACATATACATGTATTAATGTTGTCACATGGCAGATGTAACCATGAAAGGCATAATTTAGTTTGTTGTTATTACGTGTAAAGATAAATGTGCAGTCATGTGCACCTATTTTTCTACTCTCTATTTGTTCAGTGATACTCTTTTCAGTATGTGATATTTACAATGTTATTGAATCTCAATGTTGTCTCATAATCTTTAATGTCATTTTTATTATCTGCTCCCAAAGAACAGCACTTATTCATTATAAGTACTAAAAGAAAACAAAAGTTTACTTTCCTCTTACATGTATTTTATTTTATATCACAGTCATTAATTGGTTTATTTTTGTCTCCTTTGACAATTTCTTTTCAGGTTGTGTTATGGTATTCATTTTAATTTTTGATAATAATGATCAACTGTAATATTGACAAAGATACTAGAAACAATAGTATATGCAGTCATGATCCTTTCAAAGTTAGGCCTTGGGTTATAAATAGTGAAATATTTAAATGTTGGCAGTGAAGAATGCCAGATTTTTGTAAATATTTCATTTTGAATGTTGTGGGGATTTCTGTGATGTCAATGTGTTTCTTTTCAAATTTTTTAAAAGTTTTGAATTCTATTTTTACATTGTTCTGAGAATTATCCTTTACAAACAGTTTGGATTCTCTGATTTGTGATGAAACAATGTTTTTTAGATGTATACAATGTGTGTCCATGTTGTGAATTTTCTACGGGTGAGTCATAAATGTGAAACCTTTTTTTTTTTTTAATGGAAATACTTTTTACTACCTTTGTGCTCTCATGAACGCTGGACTGTAAAATCACCCATCAAAAATGTTTGTTGTCTGAGATAATAAAGATGCACAAACAGGAATGTATGTGTGAAGAATGCATATATTTATTTCACATTCTTTGACCAATCACCAGCCAATCTCTGTGCACTCAAATAATAGAAGTGCTTGGTCTTTCATTCTCTCACATTATATGCCCGTATGCTGCGCTTTTAAGCATAAAATGGTACCTGTTAAATGGGTTTTATAGAAATTAAAAACCCCATCCTTTTCGTTATCCATTTCCAGGAACATTTTGAAATAACCAGCTATCTGCGACAACAAAATATGGTCTTTTCGGGGAAAACGTTGACTATGACGTAATGCGTCCTTGTTGTTGTCACCGTGGAGGTGTACTACTTTCTTGAATGCCTTTTTTAAATTCCGGAGTGTTGTAACGCACAGCTCTCATATATCTTAGCCAGAGACGTTGGAAGACACTGCAAAAGGTGAGACAAAAGGAAATAAAGTTGCAATAAGATCAGAGATATTCTGCCAATTTTGTCTCCAAACTCTAAATTTAGTCTAAAGACTGCATTTTTTGCTTCTTAAATGAAATCGTGTTCGCAGATCCTATACCTCACTGTTTGTTAATAATAAATTGTAGTCATTCCAACAAGAGTATTGATCAAGCAACTTCAAGATTGCCCTTTATCTAAAAAAAAAAAAAAAAGACAACATTCTCAACATGAAGTATTAAGTAGAAAATAAAAATATGCAGCATATTTGATCAATGGGTCGTCCTTGTCACAAGATGGAGATTGATCAAAATGAATTTGGCTCACCCCATGAGAACTGTGGCTGCAATGATAAATCCGCTGTCAACACAAAATGCCAAACCCGTGAAGAAGCCCAAACTTGCATTGTAGATTGCCAGGGCCAGAGAATTGCCAGCAGCCACACAAATACTCTCTATTACAGCCATACTGGCAAACAATGGACCTACGTAGATCAGGAATACAAAAAAATGAGTATATGGATGTCGTGTCTGAACCTCGTAGTAGAGACGAGCTACCATATGACAGTTTGAACTGTAATAGATAATCTATGTAGTCTACGATTGAATCCACAAAGAAACCTATGACTCTAATTCCTTTACAAATGAATTTTTGAGCAATTCACAGTGTTCGTAGTCAGTACACACTATTCATATGTGAAGTGGGAGGTCTAAAGAAGACGTAAACGATAAATGGTGATTACAAAGAAGCACTGTGTGCACGTGGCAACTATAGTATCTGTTTTTTGTTTGTTTTCGTTACAAAGGACTTTACGATGCCAATAAAGCAGAAGCATCCCAGCCACCATCCCGACGGCGGCCCGACGTAGATTTGAAAAGGATTTCTGGACCGTGGGGGCAGATTTCCATCAAATTGGCGGCGGCGCAATGTCGTAATCTGCAGACTTAAGTCGGAACGATGATACTGTGGGCAAATTTAGGATCAAACAGAAGTGTTAATGACGTAAAATTGCTGACTGAGATTTCTAAATAGTCGTAACTATAACAGGTACAGTTTTCTTTTGATTTAGTTGAATAGGTAACTACGATAAACTAAGAGAAATACACAACCGGCAGATTTTGATAAAGGAGTTGGATACCGGTATGTGTTTCACCTTGAAATTCGGGACCCAAAAGTCTTGAACTTTCGCCTAAAATCGTACTGTAGACGACTTGCTGAGCCATGGATAGGACAGGAACTGAAGTGGAAAAATATAAGAAATATTTAGATCACCTATTCCTTCCACCAATAGCTTGCCGTAGTCCTATTGACTGATCAGTTGCAATGAGCATAACTGAAGCAAAGAATCTGGAAAAGCAACTCTCTTAAATACGTAAGATTTTTCTGGCTTGAATTAGGCTTAGCCTGGATAACATTAATATTTAGACAATGTCTGGCCTTTGATTTTGACTTATGTAAATTGCTCCTTTACACCAAATACTGTTCATTTATGGAAATATGAACGTATGATGTTGGCAACGAGGATCCAGCTACCAAAATAATCTACGAACATATTTATACAATACTGCTGTCTCAAATGTGAACAAGAATTTAAAAGAAGTGAAGAAATCTTCCCCTCCTATTATTTTCATGAATTCTTTCAAAGGCGACATCTGTTCTTTACACCATAGGCCTACATTTACTATTTTAGATGCTCTCTAAATTTGTGCCCGAAGACAAACAAAAAAAAAACCGCATCTCGAGCAAATCAGATTTAAAGCTTCCAAATACAGTTTACCTACCTAAGTATATTTGCCACTTTGTGTCGGCAAAGGCGTACATGAAAAAGCCAGCCAGGGTAGACAACCCACTGACTATGCCAAGTCCCATCCCCGGGAGGAAGCGATAACACAGGAAGATGATCAAGAAAGTTGATACATTCTGACCTACGTCACGGCCCAACATGTACCAGCCAATGGTGATGGCATTGAAACAAAAGGGAAAGTTCATCATATACAAGGATTCTATCTGTGGAAAAGAAGCAACATTTAGCTTTACTAAATGAAATGCAACACACACATAACCATGACTGGATTAGTCAAGATCTTTTCCAGACATAATATTTCTACCACAGCCCTAAAGGAAGAGAGAAATGACATTATTATTGACACTGTAGTTTTTGGTGTTGATGCCAGAATTTTCCTGACTGGTCTCACAATGTTTGTTATTCCCTTTTGGAGCACAGATTTATCATTCTGTTTCGTACGTTACACCATAATGACTTTGATTGCAAATTGTGGCAGTGTTACTTAACCATTTTTTAACACTTTATTTTTTTTTCCAATACATTCTGAAGTTGAATCTCACTTTTAGATGGAAAAGAAAAACCAACCAGAAATGCTTTTAATGAAAGTCTTATCTATAGTATGACTTGACTGGTCATGTCGAAACATTCAGACAGCTTGATCCAATTCAAAAGAAAACTTAAAACAACGTTGTTTACAAAAGCGTATACACAGGATATGTAACATTCTTGAGACAGTGATTATGTATAGGTTGATGAAAATGTGTGTTGTGCGACTGAGAGAACTGTTAGGCGCTTTAGAGCACTCTTCTGTGGAATCAGGCGCTATAGAAATGACTTATTATTATTATTATTATAATATAAAAACAATAACAACAAAACACACACACACAGTTATGGCTGAATTAGCCAACGTTTTGTTTCAACTATAAAAACTAAAGTTGCTACTGGCCTCTTCGAGATTTATTTCTACCTGTTTCATGGGATGGAAAACATAGCTATTAGGTAAATATCAGTGCTGTTTTGCTGTCGGTACAAGTACATGCATTTTCCATCAGCCATATGCAAGTTTTGTGTAAAACCAGTGTTGATAATTGGTGCTTTTAAATCCTAATTGAGGCACAAATACATCAACACGCTTGGTACATTACATATTAGTGACATCTGATTGCAAGTTCTGTCTTTTTTTTGTTTTTTTGTTTCCAGTACAATTATATTGTCCAACACTTTTTAATTGTTTCATTGTATTTTATTATTTTGAAAAGAAGCAAAAAAAAAAACAAACCCCGGAGTATGTCATTATTGATGGTTTTATCCATGTTATAGGAATATTTGCCATGGCTCTAAGTTGTTCATTACCGTCTGCACGCCAAATCTGCCCAAGAAAATGAAGAGCAAAGCGGCAATTGCCAGGGTGACCATTTGTTTGACTCTTGCATCTTTTGGTGCATGGAAAGGAGAAAACATATAAAATAGTGCTCCTTTAACGGAAAGTACATTCTTGTCTTTATTTAAAGTTGCTGGTTTTCGATCAGGTAGGACCATCACCACACAAACTCTGAAATGATTAAAAAAAAATAGTGGATGCAATGAGGAACCTTCAGTCTATATTATAATTATACTGTAGCGTCTAACACCTCCCCCAATGCCCATGTTAATATCTTATTGGTTTATTCGTGGGTCAATCGAACCTACTGGTCCCAAGGAGAGTGTGTTCTGGAAAGTTCTCTGTGAATGTGTATATAATTATGTATACATAACGAGAGGAGTGCAAATGTGAGGTAGTTAGTAACCTGAAGTAGCCGTGGCTAAAGACCTAGAAGTTTGGTGGATATCTCATTCTCATTGTATAAAAGTTCTTGTTTCTGTTTTATTTCATTAACAGCAGTAAGTTGTGCCAGTGACAGTTGCTGAGGGGAACGATCGACTAAAATTAACACACTCCCATCTATCGTTGTAAAAAACACTTCAACAGCTACATATACTGATGAAAAACATGGATTACATTCAGAAATGTCAAAGCAAAGATTATCAGATATCAATGTTAGAAAGGTACAAGCTTCTGTAATTTTAAAATCTGAATCCTTCAGAGACTTGACAAAAACAAATGTTGAATAAAATTATACACATTCTCTATTACAATATCAGTAATGAATGAACAAAAAGTGTGAAATTTCATCCATGCATGCATCCATCCATCCATCCATCCATCCATCCATCCATCTATCCATCCATCCATCTATCCATCCATCGACCCATCCATCCACCTATCCCACACTCACGCCAAAAGTTGAAGTCCAGCAGCTGTACTAGAAGGAATTATATAACCAGTTCGTTCGACCAGCTGACCAGTTGCACCATAGAACAATGCACCCACAAAACCTCTCATTGACTCCAAAATAGCCATCCCGAACGTGCGTTTGGAATTCCTCGGTGTGATATCAGATATGTACAGATACGCACCCAGCAGAATGCCCACGGCCTAGCAAAAAGAACATCATCAAAACAGCTGATTATGTTTATTAATTTTTCTATCAGGTTAATTAGCCAGTAGATTGGCGATACAAACTTAGATTTATACAAGCGTTGAGATGTCGTACAATGAAAAGCAACAGAGACTGACCTTTTAACTGTGCCTTTCGTGCATACGTAGAGCAGAGATACCTAAGGTCTGGGGCAACAAGAAAAGTAACATCCAGATTCGCGAAGAGACGGTCAGGCAAACAGACAGACAGGCGGATAGATAGATAGACAGACAGACAGATAGACAGACAGACAGACAGACAGACAGACAGACAGACAGACAGACAGACAGACAGACAGACAGACAGACAGACAGATAGATAGAGAGATAGATAGAATGAAAACCTACACTACCACAGATTCCATCCACTGTATATCCCAGATAGAACCAGTTGACATCTAGCTTCCAGTGAACAATGGCAGGTATCAAAGACAGCTTCACGAGATAGCCGATGCCGGGAATCAGTAGCATAAGCTTCCGACTCAGGACGATAGAGAAGGTGCCAAGTAACAGATCGGACACCGCAGTGATACCATACAGAGTCATATCCAGATAAAGGGTCATCTCTGATGTCAGCTCCTGGACATGTTCTACCAGTTTTCTCTCAGTGGAATTTGTTGTGTTGGTGTTGTCTGCACAAGGGTGCCTGGGTGAGAACCAAATTTCATCATAATCAGACGGATGTTCTATAAATGTATGGACATCGAGAAACATTGAAAACTTTGAAATGGTATGTCAGTATAGCAATAATACTATGATATTCTCAAGAGCCAATGATGGTGAAAAGAGCTAGAGAGCTGCGAGATCATCGGATTTGGTGATATAGTTGCTTGTAAATATTGACGAATGATTATTATTAAAAACCACAAGAGAAGCTATTTTCCACAACTGATATACATAATATACCGGGATGGGTTTGAGAAAGTTCTCAGTCTACACTATCAAGAGTTACTGGTATATACTTGAACAATTTCATCATGTATTTCTTAAGATAATAAAAAATATAAAACTGAATACTATAGAAGACATACTTGCTGGTGTCCACACTGACATTGCCAAACACTGTCTTTGCAAAAGCTTGATACAAGTACTGGTTCATGACAATGTTATTAATTCTACCGGCACACAGAGTCAGCAATGTCATGACAGTGATCAGGGCAAGTGGGCAGTGGTCAATGGCACCCACGGACTCAGAATCTACCCCTCTCTCAGAGGAGATTAGCGAAGGATTCCGTCTGGCTCCACGGCCCTTTGGGTTCATGCCTTGGCCAGAACAAATCTGTGGAGCATTGTCAGGTTCAGCTGTTCTGTTTTTCTGAGAAGCACCATCGCTGTTAGTGTAGCTAGATCCCTGATCGGGTGACCTGTTAGTTGCTATCTCATTTATGGCACCTGGGTCGCCGCCTGCGTGTCTTCTGTTCCCAATGAGTAGTGGTGTATCCTGTCCTATGTCGTCATTCTCCATGCTGGCCCTCTGTGCAGATGACCAAGGAGACTGAATCTTCTACAGTTGACGGAAGTCTTACCATGTCATCATTGCCACACCATATTTCAAGCTGTAGACAAATAAATCGTAAAAGACAATAAACCGCCAGTCGTCTACACATAGAACAACAACTCCCCCCGTGAGGTTTTCAAGACATTTTTTCGCAATGGCATCGTTACGTCACTACATGCCTCAGAATGATGTCCAACATCTGGCAATTACCCTTTGAAATGATGTGAAATATGTGATACATATAAGTGTACAACGATGCTCAAAGGTGATAAATATCTCCACTTCAATGTACAGTAAATATCTTCACTAAAATGTGTTGCAAGTTTCTCCGCTAAAATGTTCAGTAAAACTCCACACTATATGGTTCAGTAAATACGCTTACTAAAATATTCAACCAGAGTAAAACATGAAGGAGTTTTATTCATCCCAGCAAATCCCAGACAGTGTATCCACCCGAACACACAATGAACAGCTATTGCAACCTGTTCCTGTAGTCTAAACTGTTGTTATATCTACCGTCTTTCTCATTTTCTTGGGAAATGTTTTGTTATCATTGCATTAAATGTATAATTATGTTTACGGCTCTGCAGAGATGCGAACATTGTGTCATCGACAAGTTAATTTGTCGAAATAAGATTGACCTGCCACAAGAGAACATTGGTGCAGCAGTGTACTATGAAAGGAAGAATTGAAAATTTGCATGAACTCGAAAACTTCATTGATTTTTCCACATTTTAAACAGAACTAAGTAAATAAAGGATACATAAATAAATAGTAAATAAATAAATAAATAAATAAATAAATAGACCTACATAAATAAATACATAAATAGAACAACAATTATACCTGCTTTATTCTATGAATTACAAACGTCGAGAATAAATCATTGACAATAATAATATAACCACTACTGCTACTACTACTACTACTACTATTACCACTACTACTACTACTACTACTATTACTACTACCACCACTACTACCACTACTACCACTACTACCACTACTACAACTACTACTACTCTACTAGGCCTACTACTAATCATAATACAACATTCCATATGGCCAATGAAACAGGATTAGAAAATATGGTTTCAGAGCAGTGTTTCATTCTCAACATTTTGATCCATGACCAAGTTAAAAATGTAACACTACACAAACAGTTCACAGAAACAAGAAAGGGCTGATCCAAATAAATACATACAAAAGAAATTTCCGGTGCACAATGTATTAAACTATATGAGCCAGTCGCAAATTTACACCGAGAACTCTGAGTCAACCACAAATTTTAAAAATAGGCCCTTTTCAGCTAAATCAGTCATACAAAATCCTGATGCAATGGACAAATGAAATTGTGAGAACGCAACTGTGCTAATTGAAGATAATTTTCCAAGTTTAGCCGTACCTTTCCACCCTACTTTGACACCCCCGCCTTTTCGTATTCATGTTTTGTGTGAAAAAGTTTCATCTTTCAGCGCCATGTCTCAGTAGTTGGGCGGTTCCAGCGCAGTGTAAAAAAAACAACAACAACACAAATATATATTTTATTTTTCTAATCCCGGGTACGAATTGGGCCACTGCTTTACGGGTACATAAATGCGTTCTTGAATAAATTCTCACGTAATGTAACTGTCACGAGTGGAGTGAGTGCAATTAAGGGGATTGCTACAGAGCGGGTGTAGAGTAAGAAGAGCTCACGGCAGACAGGTAGGGAAAGACGTGAAAGGAAGAGAGTAAAATTAACGCACGAAGACAAGTAAGGAAAGCGTGCATGTTATGAGTGGTGGGGGTCTGAATGAGGCGAAAGCGCTGTATTACTATCACTGCAAGTTAGAACGTCCTACTGAACGGACGCAAGAGAAAGCCCAGTGGGCGAACATAAGGGGAGCAGTCGGGAGACTAGTGAGAGAGTTTTTTCCAGTGATGACTGGTAGGTAGAACGTTGATTGATAATTATGATTGATGTATTATATTATATTCGTCTATTACCATGATGTAAATAAGTATATGTGAGGAATGTGGAAGTCCTTGATATTGGATATAGCAATGTGCGCCATGAGCGATAGATGAAAGTGGGTTCATGGATTTGTAGCGCGAGTGAGTAGTGTGTACTCCGATGGAGGTGTGTTACCGTAAGATGTGTGGTGAGTGAAATGTGAACTATTGTGTGTACGCTTCATGGGTTGTAAGGAGAGGTGGAGTGAATAGAAATGGTATGGCATTATACCAATGTAATGTTATTCTTGTAGGTGTCGGGGACGGGCCGCAGAGCCACCTCGATGAGCACAGGGGATAGGCCAGCTTAGGGCCGGAGGCCACACATAGGCCAGAAGTGAGGCTGTCAGTGCAGGACAGTAGAGGCACATAAAGTCGTGGCAGTCAGGCCACGGACAGGGACGTAGATATGAGCGTGAATGTGATAATGTACTATTGCCATGTTGATGGGCTAGTGAACTAATAATGTACTATTGAAATGATAATGTCTATTGAAATGATAATGTGTTATTGCCCTGCTGAGGTGCTAGGGGAATGCGAAGGTGTATGACAATAGGAAGGTGATATTGAGAGACTGCGGTGCCAGTGAATTATTAATGTGCTATTAAGACCCTGAGGGGAGAGGCTGAGGCCGAAGTGCCTTTAGGAGTAACTACCGGGTTGTGGATCCGAGGGAGAGTGTATGTGAGAATAAGGCCGTTGTACGGCAGTTAATTTCAATAATATAATGTATGTAATTGCGCTATTATCTGTATAATTATGTTTAATAAATGTGTGAGTCTGATGGGTTGTTCTGTTAAGTGTTAAACTTGTTGTTCGTGATTGTTGTCCTGTCATAAACTATTACATCTCCCAGTCTGGGATTTGTGACAGTAACATCAGTTTGTATGACTAAGCTTGGGTAATGAAGATTCAAAGTAAAGAATTCCACAAACAATATGACAATTACTGACCTTCCTCGGGGGCCTTACCTTCTGGCACTCTCAAATCAGCGATAAGTTCAGCACGACAAAGAAAACATCGGCAAGGAACTTTGGTAACAGAAACATAATGCTATTATCTACACCGTCACGTGGTACAAAACATAAGTAGGTCAGACAGATGGGAGACATTGGCTCTCTTCAGCCCATGACAAAACACAATTTCTGATGTAGACTTATAGTGTTGTTCAGTAATCTCTCTTTTTCCTCACATATTTATTGTTATGCTAGTCGACAGTGTATTTAGATAGTTCAATATCAAATGAAAATTGTCCAGTGTTTCAAATATAACAAAAAAGCCACTGTTTTGAGAAGGCAATTTGATAAATGCTGCAACCAATAACAAGATCATGAAGCAGATCTAAACCTTAGGCCGGACTCATCTAAGGCTCATGGTTTGTCAGCAGCAAATTCCTCGGGAAATAATTCATTAAAATCTACTCAGCCTTTGACTGACATTATTTCTCTACATCCCCCTCCCCATCCCACATATCAACAAAAAACTCCATATCACCACTGAGTTACACAGGCTATCAAATTTAGCAAAACACAATTCATGAACTCAATTACATTTAGATAAAAAAAGACAAACAAACAACAACAAAACAGACTGTGCTGAGGTAGGTGAGAGTATTCTCAAACCTGGGCTCACCTCCTTAAGCCAGGCCAACAGTACAGCTACAAAAAGAACCACATCAGTTAACCTTCTTCCGACTAGCAAAGCCACAGTCCATAAATAAAATGAACTTCGCCCGTCTTTCAACTTTCAACAGTTTTGATTTCTACTGTTTGTTGAACTTTTGACTCTCTCTCCTTGACATCGTATGGCAAAAAAAAAATGTAGCCTAAAAAACCACTATACGTGCGCGACCCTGATTGAATCAGTCTGTTCGAAACCACTTCACATTCATTCAGATCTGAAATTTGTGATTTCCTTGTACTGAAGACAGTCTTTTGACCACTTCAAAATCTGGGCTCAATAGCTTTCAGATAACGGTATTCACATGATACCGAGATACCAACTTGTTCACAAATCTTCTCTAGTGCACCCCGTGTTTCGCTGGCGTTACCGAGCACAGAAATGAACTGACATCTAGCGTGCTCGGGAATAAGAAGGGAATAGTGCCCAGTACTTGAATATGCACTGATATTTGAATCTGGGCTCTAGTACAGCGTATTTTGTTACTGACAAGTTTAGTAATGGGGCCATATTTATTTATTGTCGTCCATCCCCTAATAACTTTTCTATGCAGCTATTCACTCCCCTTCATCCACGCCAAGGAAGCTGTACCTCAAAATCTAGTGCTGGGTGGACATGGGTTAAATCTTAACAGTGGAACTCCAAATATAGATAAAAAAATAAAAAAAAACATCACATTCATTAAGGTTAGTGAAATACTGTTTCGTAGAGAAACATATTATGCTCTTTGAGATAATATCATGGCATGTATTTTTGTGCACCCTTCTTCAACTTCTTAATTTATGTTTGCTTGCAGCCAATGATTTGAAATAAACCACCAGGAACTATGATTCAACGATGACTAAACATGTTGCAGCATACAAGTTTCAGTGACAGTTACAAGCAGTTCTGACGTGTCAGCGGGTAATCGGCAATACAGCCGACACCGAGAAATACCTTGCAGGGAGAAACACCAACACGCCATCAGGGAACATCGCAGCGCCTGAGCTTCTGACATGATGGAATTATCGAAGACGAATTTTTTTGGTAAAGCTGATCACTTCCCAGGTCAATTATTTTGTGAATCTTTACCTTGTAATCACTGATTTTTCAGCACGTGGATGTACATTCAGTTGTTAATTCTCTATCCGCCTCCCTCACTCCAATCATCCACCCATCCACCTATCCATTTATCCATTCGTCTATTTGAGGTGAAATCAGTTGATTTGTTTGTACATATTACATAATTAGGAAAATATAAAAATAATAAACAGATGCAATTACCACAGCAGGACTAGTAAAGAAACTCAAAATCTATCTAATAACAAGATAATTATGAATAGAATGGAAAAACTATACACTCTACACTATTTGAACACCGCGGGTTTGCAAACAGACCCGAAGCATGGGAAGCGAAACTTACCCAGTTGGGGTGATTTACTGACTTAAGGATCAAACTGTTTCTCCCATAAGAAGATCAGTGAAGTAATCAACAGTATGATAAAGGCTCAGTGACAAGAAAAGGAAAGTTTATCGAACACCATTGTTAGACTACATTAGAGATTGTGTTGTGTCATGAGCCGGATAGTGCCGAAATCGTCTCGCTGGCTGACCTACTTAATAATGGATGACATTATTGGGTTTCAATATCTGCAGTTTAGTTTTCTTCGTTATGATCCATTAATCGTTGCGGATGTCAGTAGGTATGAACACTGAGGGAAGTCATTAATGGTTTTTCCGAGTTTGTGTGGGAAACTGTAGCATCTGCAAGCTATCCCTTGCCCTCCCCCGTTTCTTGTTACACTGGTGAGCATGTGTTCATTTCTTGTTGACGACCGCCAGATTGTACTGTACTCCGTGACCTGACCTTCTTTTCTAGTGAGTAGTTTTTTTCCTCGCTCGCTTGTTGTCAGGTGTTTTGACTCGTTCAGTAAATATTAGTATGTTCCCGAACATTCGATAACACTGTGGATAAGGATGTTTACGCCAGATTTGGCCTTGAGTGATGTAACCTGATGACGTATTGATGCGTGATTGGTTAGTTTGTGCGAGGGCAAAGGTAACGTTTATTTCGGGAATTTTCTGTAGGAATGTTTATATATATAGACCTGTGTGAGTGGTTGGTGGGGTGAGTAAGTGAGTTTCCTTTTGTGTGGCGTAGATATTTAGTTTCGCTGGTGTCTTCCTAGTAATTTATTGTTCACTATACAGTTATTAAACTTTAGTATTATTTAATCTATCGTCGGATCTCGTGTTTATTTATTTTACAGCTGTAATAGTTTCGTTTTCTAAAGGGTTGTAGTTAGATCAACTAACTCCCCCCTACTATAACGTGCTAGAACAACCTCAGCTGTTACATATTGGGGGCTCGTCCGGGATCCGACCATATTCGAGCGGACCAGATCAAAATTACTAGATTTATTTACATAGTTTATTGTAGAATATCATCGACAAGCTATCTACAACATGTCGGAGGTTATTGGAAGGCTTAGCCAGGAAGCGGACGCTATGGAGCTCACTGGGCAGGAGAGACGGGACTACCTCCGTGAAGGCCTAGAAAGAGAAAGACAGCTGGAGGCTCAACGACAGGAGAAGGAGGCTGAACGACAGGCTCATGAGAAGGAGGCTGAACGACAAGAGAAGGAGGCTGAACGACAAGAGAAGGAGGCTGAACGGCAAGAGAAGGAGGCTGAACGACAGCTGGAAAGGGAAAAGATGAACCACGAGTTGGAGATAGAGAGGATGCGCCAGCAACGTGGAGGCAACGACTCAGCGCAGAAGACCGACGACCACGCCAGTTCCAAGAGACCCAAGCTACCTGCATTTCAGGACAAGAAGGACGATCTGGATAGCTGGTTGCTGCGGTTTGAGAGGTTTGCCGAGACAGCTGAATGGCCCAGATCCACCTGGACGACATCATTGTCTGCCCTGCTGACCGGGAGAGCTTTGGAGTGCTTCTGCAGACTACCGATCGACGAAGCCAAGGACTACGACAAGGTCAAGGAAGCGTTGCAGAAGAGGTACAACCTGTCAGAGGACGGATACAGACTCATGTTCAGACAAGGTAAGCCTGAAGATGGAGAAGATGTTGGAATGTTTTTGACCAGGATCAAGACCTATTTAGAGAGGTGGATAAAGCTGTCGAAGACGGAGGAGACCTACGAAGGAGTGAGAGATCTGTTCGTCAGAGAGCAATTCATGGATGCCTGCCCACCAGACCTTGCAACCCATGTGAGGGAGAGGAAACCAAAGACGCTACAGGACATCGCAGATTCAGCGGAGGCGTACCTGGTAGCGAGGAACCGGACGCTCAGCGGGAGCGCCAGACTGCAGAGCCGGCCAGTGCGACAGAGGCCCAACGGAGACAGAAGCCCACAGGTCTGCCATAGGTGCCAGAGGCCGGGACACAAGGCGAGGGAGTGTCGTGCAAGGACAAAAGACAAAGGTGAGTTCAGATGTTACCTTTGTGGAAAGCCAGGCCACGTTCGGAGGATGTGTCCAGCCCAGAAGGATATGGGACGAGGCAAGCCGAACAAGGCGGCGGCGGCCGTAGTTATAGCGGCGGACGAGTCGTCAAGACAAGATGTGACGACGGCTGACACCAGCATCAACGTTCAAGCGGTAATGAAGGACGGGAAGCTACAGTTAGCGGTGCCTGTTACGTGCGGAGGATGCAGTGACGGAAGGACCGTGGAGAAGCTGAAGTTACCGGTGATGAAGGGCTTGATTGGAAATCGAGCGGTAGATGTCCTAAGAGATACCGGCTGTGAAGGTGTAGTGGTGCGGCGAGCACTGGTGGACGACGGACAGCTCACCGGTGGGAAGAAACTTATCGCGAGGATCGATAACTCCTTGCTAGCGGCGGAAGAAGCCGTTATCGACGTGAAGACGCCTTACCTGACGGGCAAAGTGACGGCGCTGTGTCTCCCGGAGACCATCTGCGACCTAGTAGTCGGGAACGTGGACGGAGCGAAGGATCCGTACGACCCTGATACTGAGGTGATGGTAGGAGCAGTGACCACGAGGGCCCAGGAGAAGAGGAAGGACCGGTCTACGTCGCTGAAGGTGCCGAGGGCAGAACGGCACGCGGGAGTGGATAGAGAGGAACTTATCCGACTCCAAGAAGAAGACGAAGTCATAAGGAAGTTAGAGCAGAAGAAGATCCCAACTAATAGAGGCAATAAATCTGTTCATTTTGAGAAACATGGAGGAGTACTGTACCGGATCTACAAGGACCTGAGACAGGCGACGGTTATAAGGCAAGTGGTACTACCCGAGAAACTGAGAGAGTATGTACTGAGTGTAGCCCACGACTCGATCGTCGGAGGACACCTCGGCGTGAAGAAAACCAAAGACAGAGTTATGAGCAATTTTTATTGGCCTGGAATTGAAGGTGACGTCGCGAGATACTGCCGCTCATGCGACATATGCCAGAGGACGGTGAACAAAGGAGCGACACCAAAGGTGCACCTGCAGAGTATGCCAGTAGTGGACGTACCATTTAGGCGAGTGGCCGTGGACTTAGTAGGACCTATCGACCCCCCAAGTGAAGGTGGACATCGGTATATCCTGGTGTACATAGACTACGCTACTCGTTACCCCGAAGCCACACCCTTGAAGAAGATCGACGCAGAAACGGTAGCAGAAGCCTTAGTGAACATCTACAGCCGTTTGGGTGTGCCCGAAGAGATCTTGTCCGACCAAGGGACCCAGTTTATGTCAGATGTCATGAAGGAAACGAATAGACTACTGGGAATTCGACAGTCGACCACTACAGTCTACCACCCTATGTGCAACGGGTTGGTGGAGCGATTTAACGGCACACTGAAGAAGACCTTAAGGCGACTGTGCGCAGAGCAACCCAAGCAGTGGCACAGATACATCAACCCGCTGCTCTTCGCATATCGTGAAGTTCCCCAAGAGTCGACCAAGTTTGCCCCATTCGAGTTGCTGTATGGGAGAACTGTGAGAGGACCAATGCACATCTTACGACAACTATGGACCAAGGACGTAGAGGAGCCGGAAACGAAGACCAGTTACCAGTACGTCATGGAACTACGTGAGAGGCTGGAGGACACATGGAAGTTAGCGACGGAAGAACTCTCCAAGGCTCAAGGTAGACAGAAGACCTACTACGACTGGAAGGCGCGAGAGAGGAAGTTCCGCCCCGGAGATGAAGTGTTGGTGCTACTGCCGACGAACACTAACAAGCTCCTAGTCCAATGGAAGGGACCATATAAGGTAGTCTCAGTTGTCGGTGTTAACGACTATAGAGTCAAGATGGGTGCAAAAGAAAAGACCTTGCACGCCAACCTCCTCAAGAGATACATCCCAAGGACGTCAAAAGCAGCAGCAGTGGCAATGGAACCGAGACCTGTTGTGACAGAGATGTGTGGGATGGACAACAGTAGGAGAGATACCATGCCTGAACATGTCAACGCCATAAAGGACGGCGGCGGTGATAGTGCTGAGACTGTACTGGCAGAGGATGACCTGATAGACAAGAGTCAACCCGTGGAGTCAGCTGGCATGACAGTCATCGAGGACTGCGACCTGGAAGGCGACAACGGTGGAACGACGGAGGACCTTGCCGACCTAGGAAGCTGGGACCAGAAGGAAAGCTACAGAGATGTCCAGTATGGAACGCAACTGACATCGGAACAACGTCAAGAACTCTGCAATGTGGTGAAGAATTACCAGCACGTCTTCACTAATCTTCCTGGATGCTGCCAGTTGGGTGAACATCGCATCGACCTGACGACAGAGGTACCAGTTCGTCAACGACCATACCCGGTGCCCTACGCTATGCGCGACTCATTGAAGGAGGAGCTTAGCACCATGGAACGGCTGGGCATCATTCGAAGGAGCTCATCAGCTTATGCTTCACCTATTGTTGTCGTCAAGAAGAAGGACGGATCCAACCGAGTCTGCATCGACTACAGGAGGTTAAACAAGATCACAGTATTCGACCCTCATCCGACAGCAGCGCCATCGGAAGTGTTTCAGAGTCTCTCGAGAGGAAAATTATTCTCTCGGATTGACCTGAGCAAGGGATACTGGCAAGTGAAAGTTCGAGAGCAAGACATTCCCAAGACGGCGTTCGTCACCATGGGCGAACACTATGAATTCATTCGGATGCCTTTTGGGATGATGAACTCAGGAGCCACGCTGAACAGGATCGTAAAGCCATTGATCCGTGGAATGAACAATGTGACAGCATATGTGGACGACCTGCTGATTCATACAGAGACATTCGACGAGCATGTGAAGACTCTCAAGGACTTACTGCAGAGGATGGACCAAGCTGGATTAACTGCAAGACCATCGAAGTGTCTGATTGGAACGTCTGAAGTAGACTTTGTTGGACACTTAGTGGGAGAAGGTATGATTGGCCTGTTAGAAGAGAATGTATGTAAGGTACGAGACGCACCCAGACCCACCACTAAGAAGGAAGTGAAAGCATTCTTAGGATTAGTGGGATATTACCATGAATTTATTCCTAACTTTTCAGCGATTGCATCACCATTGTCTGATTTACTTAGAAAGGGTCAGCCCAATATAGTTCAGTGGGATGAAACGCAGGAGAAAGCGTACACCTCTTTGAAGAATGTCATTATCTCCAAACCCGTGTTATGTTTGCCAGATTTTTCCAAAGAGTTTGTCTTAGCAACTGATGCATCAGATCGCGGATTAGGCGCTAGTCTTATGCAGGAACACGAGGGAAAGTTGTACCCTGTGGCATATGCTAGTCGTAAGCTATTGCCTCGTGAGACAAAATATTCGGTCTCAGAGCGCGAATGTTTAGCTATTGTTTGGGGTGTAAAAAAGTTTACTTTGTATTTGTATGGAAAGGAGTTTGTGCTCCAAACTGACCATCGGTCATTAGAGTTTTTGAACTCTGCCAAGTTTGACAGTCCAAAGTTATTACGATGGAGTTTATTTTTACAGTCTTATCGATTCAGGATTCACTACGTAAAAGGCAGAGAAAATGTCTGTGCCGATTTCCTGAGCAGGGTATTTTAAAGTAGTACACTATCAGTGAAATGCATTGTAACCCATACTTTTGCCTACTAGATGAATTTCTAGGACGGCAGTATTGTACTGTAATTGGGGACATAGTTCATCTGTGACTGAATATTGAATTGATGGCTGATGGAGAGTCATGATGTGTTAGTCACATTTTGATTTTATGCTATGTCATATTAGTTACCAATGGAACTTGGTGTAATTTTTGGAAAATGTAACCCAAATGGGGACTGCGAGCAAGCAGTGTTTGTGTTATATTGCATTGTTGTAACTTGTGTTGACCTAATATGATGAAGAAAAGACCCTAATCAGTGGTCGGTATGTATTGGTATTTTTGCCATTGTACGTATGAGTTATACATTTTGGAGATAACCATGTTATGTACAACAAGTTATATGCTATGATTCGTGCACGAAGCATTATGTAAACGATGGGCCATCGTTTCACCTTGTATGATTTGTAATAATATCATTGACCATTGTTTCACCACAGTGGTGGCGTTGTGTTATTTTGACTAGTAGGCCTACTGTTTACTATTGGGAAGCAATGACGGTATTGTATTAGTTATGGTATTAGTGATGCAAAGGATATTGCATTGTATTGTATTTGCGATGAAATTTGGGAAGGCACTGAAATTGTTAATAATTGTAATAGAATTAGCAACTACCTTTGTGAGATTGGGAGTACTGTAAGATTGTTATTTCAAGATATTGCAGACGCTGAATAATGTTTTGGAGTTGAAAAATATTCAACTTAAATTGGGGAGTTGTGTAGCATCTGCAAGCTATCCCTTGCCCTCCCCCGTTTCTTGTTACACTGGTGAGCATGTGTTCATTTCTTGTTGACGACCGCCAGATTGTACTGTACTCCGTGACCTGACCTTCTTTTCTAGTGAGTAGTTTTTTTCCTCGCTCGCTTGTTGTCAGGTGTTTTGACTCGTTCAGTAAATATTAGTATGTTCCCGAACATTCGATAACACTGTGGATAAGGATGTTTACGCCAGATTTGGCCTTGAGTGATGTAACCTGATGACGTATTGATGCGTGATTGGTTAGTTTGTGCGAGGGCAAAGGTAACGTTTATTTCGGGAATTTTCTGTAGGAATGTTTATATATATAGACCTGTGTGAGTGGTTGGTGGGGTGAGTAAGTGAGTTTCCTTTTGTGTGGCGTAGATATTTAGTTTCGCTGGTGTCTTCCTAGTAATTTATTGTTCACTATACAGTTATTAAACTTTAGTATTATTTAATCTATCGTCGGATCTCGTGTTTATTTATTTTACAGCTGTAATAGTTTCGTTTTCTAAAGGGTTGTAGTTAGATCAACTAACTCCCCCCTACTATAACGTGCTAGAACAACCTCAGCTGTTACAGAAACAGTTTCTAAAAATCTTCATAACTCTGAGCCTGCTCTAATCAATGACCCTATGCAAATAAGAATTTACTAAAAAAAAACCAAAAAAACCGCGATATTTTATTTATAAACTCGTTACAATGTGCACTGTGGACCTGTGAAATTCTATTATGTACCTTGTCACATTAGACCAGAGTTACTCTCCTTGGGTGACCAGTTGGTGCAGCGTTAGATTTCTGAATCGGCCATGAATTGAAATGTTGATTATGGAACATCACGCTCTATACACATTTTGCAGTTCGTGATTACTTTTTTCAAGGGGAATGTTGCATTGTTGTTGTTTTTTTTCCCATGCTCGTTCCTATTTAAGACGCTTCATTGTTAGTACTCACCTAGTATTGTGCGAAGCCTTACAGTACAATATGATATAATAATGGCCTATTGTGTAACCTGATGTAAGCTAGCAGAAGATGATTAGTTGGTTATCTGGTTTTTTCCTTATGCTTTGCTTTCCTTGTGTTAGAGTTAAGCTTATCCTCCTTGGCTCCCTTACGCAGTCCCAAGGCGAGCAACCCACATGCCTACTCCAGACGGGAGGAATGTTGCATTGTTATTATTATTATTATTTAATCCCGATGTGATCGAATAAAATAATTCACGATGTTACACGTATTCATTTCTTTTATTTATATATTTCTTTCTTTATTTGCTTACTTTTGTTTAGAACGTAGATTTATTTTGTGTCATTAAGTTTGTGCATTTGATAAATATTGGACGCCGTTTTTGTGGCGTTATTTACCAGATGTTGGACACCATTTTTGGGCAAACATTGACTTAAAATTTGTATTTGTTAAAATGACGCAATTATAAACAAAAAACACATGTAAGTCATTGTTCCAAATGCCGTCGCCGGCTTAATGTCATCCACGACTGTTTTATCTGCAGATGGAAAATTGCGGTGGTAATGATGTAGTACAAGTCGTCTGTGAAGGATTCAGCCCCTGCCACTTACAGAGATCCAGCATGGAGAGTGACGGCCTTGGACAGGATGCGACATTACCTAATGGGAATAGAAGACACGCAGATTGCGATCCAAGTGCCATAAACGAGATAGCAACTGACAGGTCACCCGATCTGGGATCTAGCTACACTAACAGCGATGGTGCTTCTCAGAAAAGCAGAGCAGCTGAACTTGACAATGCTCCACAGATTTGTTCTGGCCAAGGCATGAACCCAAAGGGCCGTGGAGCCAGACGGAATCCTTCCCTAATCTCCTCTGAGAGAGGGGTAGATTCTGAGTCCGTGGGTGCCATTGACCACTGCCCACTTGCCCTGATCACTGTCATGACGTTGCTGACTCTGTGTGCCGGTAGAATTAACAGCATTGTCATGAACCAGTATTTGTATCAAGCTTTTGCAAAGACAGTGTTTGGCAATGTCAGTGTGGACACCAGCAAGTATGTCTTCTATAGTATTAAGTTTTATTTTTTCTATTATCTTAAGAAATACATGATGAAATTGTTCAAGTATATACCAGTAACTCTTGATTGCTTAGACTGAGAGCTGCCACAAGCCCATCACGATGTACCAAATTTAGAAAAAAAAAATCTTTAATTTTTTTGGTGTGTATAACAATCATTATTATCAATATTTCTAAGTAGCTATATCAGCATACCCAATTATTCCGCAACTCTCTAATTCTGTTCTTGATCACTGACTGTGGAGAATATTGTAGTTTTATTGCTGTGCTGACTTACCAACATTTGAAATTACACCTTTCACCTTTGTTTCTTTCAAATGTGCGGGTGGGTTTACGCTACTGGTAGAAGCTCATTGTGTCCTATCACTTTCTTATATTCTGTCTGTCGTCTTGCTTCTTCCTAGCACAATGTGGCCGTCACCGTGTCCATGTGCTTTCTTCAAACTCAAACTTGCGCTGTCAACAGAGGATAGTGGTATTAAATTGAACTCCTAGCGTTAGAGTTACCGTAATAACATTCTTCGACCCCCCCCCCCCCCCAAAAACAAAAACAAAACAACAACTATTTTTTATAACCCCAAAGGACGTTTTCTTTACCTTACCTAACCGTTCGGTATGTAGATGGCATTGCTGTCCTTGTCATTGTCTAGAAATACCCGTAGACTCCTCCTCCGCTCTTTTGTTTACACTGTTTGCAAGACTTGTCGATGTCCATTATGGAAAACATGTCTTATTGTGGTGAAATTAATGGTTCCTATCCAGGCACCCTTGTGCAGACAACACCAACACAACAAATTCCACTGAGAGAAAACTGGTAGAACATGTCCAGGATTTGACATCAAAGATGACCCTTTATCTGGACATGACCCTCTATGGTATCTCTGCCGTGTCCGATATGTTACTAGGCACCTTCTCTATTGTCCTGAGTCGGAAGCTTATGCTACTGATTCCCGGCATCGGCTATCTCGTGAAGCTGTCTCTGATACCTGTCATTGTTCACTGGGAGCTAGATGTCAACTGGTTCTATCTGGGATATACAGTGGATGGAATCTGTGGTAGTGTAGGTTTTCATTACGTCCATCCATCCATCCATCCATCCATCCATCCATCCATCCATCCATCCATCCATCCATCCATCCATCTGTCTATCCACCTCGTCCGTCTGTCTGTCTATCTATTTCTTCGAGAGCCGGCCAGTCCGTTTGTCTGAATGTCTGTTCACCTATCTGGGTGTAACTTGTCTTTTCCTTAAGTCCCCACGGTTGTCAGCTCTAAATGTCATCCTTGTTGTATTTGTTGGACGACTCATCCATACTTGCACAAATCTATACATAAATGTATGTATATCGCCAATCCACTAGCGTCCATTAAGAGAATTGGTGATTCTGCTGGAGAGATTAATACAAACCGTTCAGCTATGTTTATGGTATTTTCCATGCTAGGCCGTGGGCGTTCTGCTGGGCACGTATCTGTACATATCTGATGTGACGCCGAGGAATTCCAAACGCACACTTGGGATGGCTACCGTGGAGACAATTAGAGGTATTGTGGGTGCATTGTCCTCTGGTGCAACTGGTCAGCTGGTCGAGCGAACTGGTTATATAATTCCTTCTAGTACAGCTGCTGGATTTCAACTATTAGCGTGAGTAGGAGAATGGGTATGCCAATTAGATGGATGGGTGTATGGATGGGTGGACGGATGAATGGGTGGATGGATGGATGGATGGAATGGTGGGTGACTGGGTACATGAGTGAATAGGTGGACGATGGTTGAATGGACGGATGGATGGGTGGATGAATGGATGGATGGATGGTAAGGTGGATGGATGGATGGATGGGTAGATGAATGGATGGACGGATGGTGAATGGATAGCTGAATGGATAGATGGACTGGCGGACCGATAGAAAGGTGGATGGGTGAATGTATGGTTGGATAGGTGAACGGCTGGTCGAACGGATGGATGGATGACTAGATGGATGGGTGGGTGAATAGATGGATGGACAGGAAGACAGACTAACGGAAGGATGGCCCTGGCTGGAAGGGTAAATGGATGGATGGATGAATGGGATATTATAAATCTTTAACTTATTCATATCTGACACTGCAATACAGAAAGTGTATTTAATCTTAGTTTTCCCCAAGTCTGTAGAAGATTCAGATTTTAAACTTCCAGAAACTTGGCACTTGCAAGAAATGCCGCATAAAAACCTTTTTGTTTGATATTTCTCACCGGTAAACCACCCTTTGTTTTCCAAGTAGGCCTATTGCTAACACAATAGGTTGGAGGTCCTCAAATGCTAACACAATAGGTTGGAGGTCCTCAAAATGTCTACTACTATTATCTTTGTTTCTTTTTTTTTAATCATTTCAGAGTTTGTGTGGTGATGGTCCTACCTGATCGAAAGCCAGCAATTTTAAATAAAGACAAGATTGTACTTTCCGTTAAAGGAGGAATTTTGTACATGTTTTCTCCTTTTCACGCACCAAAGGATGCAAGAGTCAAACAAATGGTCACCCTGGCAATTGCCGCTTTGCTCTTCATTTTCTTGGCCAGATTTGGGGGAGAAAAGGTAATAAACAACTTGTCATGGCCATACGTTATCAACCCATAAATGATCAGCACTGGCCAATAAGTAAAATGCCAGTAATGACAGAAAAACAGCATCGACAAGTATTAATTTTTCAGTTCTTCCATCTCATGGGAAAATGGTAGAAATAAATTTGGAAATTTGCACAACTCTAGTTTTCATAGCTGAAACACAAGCTTGACCAATCCAGCCATGGTTTTTGTGTGTTTGTGTTGCATTTAGTAAAGCTAGGTTGTGATTCTTTTTCACAGGTAGAAACATTGTATGTGATGAACTTTCCCTTTTGTTTCAATGCTATCACAATTGGCTGGTACATGTTGGGCCGTGGCGTAGGTCAGAATATATCAACGTTCTTGATCATCTTCCTGTGTTATCGCTTCCTTCCGGGGATGGGCCTTGGCATAGTCAGTGGGTTGTCTACCTTGGCTGGCTTCCTCATGTACGCCTTCGCTGACGCAACGTGGCAAATATATTTAGGTAGGTAAACTTTAGAAGATTTAAATCTGATCTGCTTGATTTCCTTAATAGGTTTCGATACGTATCAAAATACTAAATATAGGCCTATGCTACAAAAACAGAAATCATCTTTGAAATAATTCATAAAAATAGCTCATATAACCAAGGCAATAAATGACTGATGGGGCCAGGGAGGGGGGGGGGGGGGAGGGACTTCTTCACTCGGTCTGACTTCTTGTCTCTGTTGAGCCCTCAGTTTTTTTTCTTAATATAAATATTAATTATGTTCATAATTTGTCATTTCAGTAGTTAGGGCCTCGCTGTCATTATCATACTTTCATATTTTCTCAAATGAACAGTTTGGGGTGTAGAGAGAGCCATTTTAATGCCGCAAGCATGTTATAAAACTCGAACTCAAAAACACTGTCCTAGCGTTATCTCGGCTAAAGCAAAGCCCAACAACCATTCATAATGAACAGAATTAATGTTCACAATGTTTTTCGTTCCAATTACTACTTCTGAATTTTGTTCATAGCAACTGAACAGTCAGCAGAGCCACGGCAAGCTGTTGTAGAACTATTCGTTGATGCAGATATTTTTGTATATTTTCCCACCTCAGTTCCCGTCCTATCCATGGCTCAACAGGTCGTGTTCAGTATGATCAAAGGCGAAAGTTCAAGGCTCTTGGACCCCGAATTTCAAGGTGAAACACAAGTCAAAGCACTTTATCAAAACTACCTGTTGTTTGGGTATGCAGATAGAATTTACTACTTGATCTTAATTATGTATATCCAAAATAAAAGAAAACTGTAGATGTGTAGTTCTGATTTATCAACTTTTATGAAACAAAAACTGAACAAACATAACGCCAGATCTGGACAGTGCCTTTCTCAGTCTTAGTTTATTGTTTACAGCTTCCTTAAACCTCCTACTTCATATAATGTAAATTTAAATCGATTTCATACATCACAGTTGGACTAAAAGTAAACAGAAAAGGAAGATGAGGCATGCTGTGGACCTGCTTGTCACATTACGTACATAGGTTTGGATTGCTCAGTTAGGCCCCGCGCGCACTATATTAAAACTAACCACCCGTTCAATGCAAGCAATCTTTCGCATGGCGTGCAGCACGGTAAACTCTTTGCCAAGCAAGCAAAACTCTGCGTTTGCACGCCGAGCAGGAGGCAATACGGGATAGTGCGCGCGGCCCCTTAGCGGTGCGCTTAGTCCGCTGTTCAAACACGACAAGTTTTATATTCGTGAACTAAATTTCATGCCTGATCCACACAGGTCCATTGTTTGCCAGTATAGCTGTCATGGAGAGTATTTGTCTGACTGCTGGCAGTTCTCTGGGCCTAGCCATCTATAATGCCAGTTTGGGCTTCTTCACGGGTTTGGCATTTGTTGACAGCGGATTTATCATCGTAGCCACAGTTCTCTTAAGGTGAGCCAAATTTTGTTAACCAACCGCCGAATTTTAACAAGGACAACCCGTTGAACACAATGTTGCATATCTTTTTGTTTATTTTATACATGAAAGTATTTGTTGTTGCTTGATCAATATTCCTGTTGTAGTGACTGCGAAACATGATTTTATTTAAGAAGCAAAAGTTAAGTTGTTATACTGTATTTACTGCCGAGAGACAAAATTGTCAGAACATCTCTGATTTTTTTTTAGAATTGTGTCAACGGTAAACTATTTTTATTTGCTTTTGTCTCACCTCTGCAGTGTCTTCCAGCGTATGTGGCTAAGATATATGAGAGCCGTGCGTTACAACACTCTGGAATTTTAAGAAGACATTCAAGAAAGTAGTACACATCCACGGTGACAACAAAAAAGACATTCTTCGTCGTAGTCAACACTTCCATGGAAAAAACAACAACAACAACAACAATATTTTCTATGTTGCCCAAATGGCAGATGATTTCAAAATGTTTCAGGGAATGGATGATGAAAAGGATGAGGATTCTGGTTTCTTGCATTGTTTATGGGAATGAAAGCATTTTATGCTCAAAACCGCAGGATGGGGGCATGTGTGTGTTAGTGCTGGGCGAGTTAAACAGATCAATCCAGTTGTCCAGATACAAGAAGTTGTAACGCTTGCAACAGGTTTCCGACTTGCTTCAGATCTAAAGCAGAGGCTCGTTCTGTAATGATGAAACGGAAAATTCGCCTGACTCCCACCTTAGCCTTCCCGACACACACGCTCACCAGGTTGCGAGTGCCTCTGAAGGAACATCCATCCCTCCCTCCCTCCCACCCCCCCCATCCCCCCCCCCCAAAAAA
Source organism: Onchidella celtica (assembly GCA_963931925.1). Lineage (NCBI taxonomy): Eukaryota > Metazoa > Mollusca > Gastropoda > Systellommatophora > Onchidiidae > Onchidella > Onchidella celtica. The sequence continues at coordinate 12,947,307 of OZ007571.1, read as the reverse complement.
ATAATTAAAAAAACAACAAAAAACACCCGAGCTCAAAGCGCTGTGACTAATGAATGGTATGCCACGTTTTATGTAGGTTGTTGTTTTTCTTCGCTGATCAAAACTCAGGATCATGATCCGGTTACCCAGATATTTTGAAGTGGTTGATCCAAAAATCCGGATCATTCAAAAGCAAGTCAGTGCCGTTTAGTAGTGTATATCTATGGTCTGTGCCCAGCACCGGTGTGTGTGTGTGAGAGAGAGAGAGGGCGAGAGAGAGAGGGAGAGAGAGAGAGAGAGAGAGAGAGAGAGCGAGCGAGAGAGAGAGAGAGAGAGAGAGAAAGAGAGAGAGAGAGAGAGAGAGAGAGAGAGAGAGTGAGAAAAAGATAGATCAGCCATGTTCTCACGTCATGTTAAGCAAACGGGATATTATACAACTGCTGACTTATACGCTTGATCGAACTACATGTACATATCTGAATGTCACAGTGGATAACAAAAATCATTTTACTACAAACCGTCTGTAACTTAACACAGAACAGTTGAAGCAGTTTTTGAATAACATGAAATTTGAATGCACAAAATGCCTGTTAGCTGATCAAAGAATGTAAAGTAGTAGAAATATGGGCACTCTTAATATAACCCTACCTGTTTTTGTCTGTATTATTTACTTTATGAACCATTAATCCTTTCATTGCCAGTGCAGTAAAACTGTGATTTTTCATTGTTTTGATGGCTTGTAGAGGTAATGTCTGTGGCCTTTTCTGGAAAGAAAAAGCCCCGTCTGTAATGCAGACATAAGCAGGAGTTATGAACCCTGTACTGACACCGAAACACAAAACTGTTGTTATTGTACTGACCCGCGGCATTTAATGGCTTATGGAATACTTGGCAGGTACAAAGTTATGGGGTACGCTAGCAAACAATGAATGGTTGGCCATTTTTCTAACATTTTCACGTCAAAGTTTGCCTAGATCTAGATCTTGTTGTGGAGAAATATTGCTTTTCTTTCAATTTTTCAAGTTTTTTTCCCTATTTTTGTATTATGTCGGTAAACCAAAATTATTTGTTCAAAATACTATGCTTGTTTACCAATAAGTCCTTTTCTGGGTGTATGTGAGATGAGTGTATGATAAGAATGGCACTCATTTTTATCTCTCACCCTCTCTTTCTTTCTTTCTCTTTCTGTTTTTCTTTCTTTCTCTTTCTTTCTGTCTTTCCTATCTCTGTCTTTGTCGAGTGATATGTGCCTAGTATGAAGATCTACATATTGTATGTCTGTGTTTTTGTTGTTCTTCGGGTTTCTTTCTTGTCACATATTTCTATATTTTAATATAAATAATAATCGTATTGATTTTTCTTTACACGGAGGTTCTGAAAGCACTTACTTGTAATGAACACGATACATTATGTCCACATTTCCCGTTGTCACTTGTCTACCCCCCCCCCCCCCCCCCACCAAAACCAACCTTCCTAGTTATTCCGTGTATGGTATTTGGTAGAGACATAATCATTGTGTTCAGTGCCACTTCCTCCGTCTCGTCGGCGTTCTATTGTCATATTGTCATAACAACCAGTTAAAGCGTCGATCAATACCGTGCGTCCGCATGATTGCTGAGAAACCGATGGTACACCTGGTGCTGGACAGGTTACTATGGTAACAATACTAAAGGGTGTGGTCGTCACTGACTGAGAAAGAGACTGAAGCGTAGGAAAACGTGAGGTCAAAACAGTCGTATTGACAAAGGGTAATTTTGCAACAAGCGGTTGTATCGTTAGAAAATTGTAGATGTATCTCGCCAAATCTTGTTGTGAGTAAGTTTGTGCAAACTTTACTATACTGTCGTGTAGGAATTTCAGATCCATATTTTGAGTGCGGCCTTAGATTTTTAAAAAAGTGAATGAATCTTATAATGCTAGGATAATACCATTTCGCGTTTGCGAAATCCTTTCAAACGGACTGCATTTCACTGTGGTAGTTGTAACAGCAGGAAGAGAAACGACGTCTTACACAGAATTACTGTTGTACTTTTGCCCAAAGGAATCTCTGGTCAGCAATGACCTTCGAGATAGCAGTAGAGTATCAGGTATCAGTAATAATTATGCCTGCAAGAATCTATGCCTGGCAATGAGTTTAGCAATGATGACTGTAGCATAAAAAAACTGTGTCTTATATAGAATTAAATTATCAGTGACCTTAGCCGTACGAATCCACAACTAACAATGCGTTTAATAATGGTAGTTATAGCAATAGGAAACTATACTTGCCGCTATAGGGACCCATAGCTATCTATGAGTTTAACACTGATAGGTGTAGTAAACTATTTCTTGCAGTAAACTATTTCTTGCTATTGCTACTGATTGATCTTCACTCATCAGAATAGCAAGACTATTTTTATTATGAAAACGTAAACCGGAAAAATGTGTTGTTTAGGATAATATGCGTTATCATTATTGTAAATATGTAGATAATCTTCCAGCATTATTTAAGAAAAAAGTGATGAGTCGACTGGAAAGAAAGACTGTGTGGACTCAAGTCTCCCGTTCTCTAAAAGCAACAACAACAATAAAAAAAAAAAAATCATCTATCACATTATGCAAGGACAAAAGAATATATCAAGCTCTACAAGACTCTAAAAGGAAAAGCATCAAAGACGCAAACGTAAAACACTGATTATTTCAAAATTTTATTTATGTGTACCCTTCTCATGCTCAGTACCTTGAACTACTGGTAAAAAATTCGAGAAACCTGATGTGGATGGAATGAACAGTGGATTTTACACCGTATTAAATTAAACAGAGTAAAACTAATTTACTGACCGTTTATATTTTGTTTTTCTATTTCAATTATTTATGCCGTTATTGAAATGAAAAAAAAAAATGAAATTAATAATGTTTAGACATCCACTAGAGAATCCAACCTCAGATGACATGGTAGGGACCTGATAGCCAGGGGCTAAGCGATTATTATTGTTGTTGTTGTTATTATTCAGTAAACAGCGGAGTGACAACAGCAACTAAATATTTCAACACCTCTGGCACGGGTATCAGAACACGTGTACCTAAGCTCGGTCTTGCGACTGTCACCTGCAAGAAAGTCCCGATTTACAGGCATGATTTATTAAAACCTGATCCGGTTTCATAATTACTTTCTCTGGGTTTATATTTCACAATCACAGTGATAATTTGGTCACGCTTTGATGACTCCTGTTCCCAATATCTATAACTGTTGAATATCCAAAGCGTGTCCGTAACGAAAGCATTATTTCAGTTACTGTGAGTTAGTCAGACAGTGAAAACAACCCATTTTTCTCGTATCTGAAGCATTGAACTTTATGTTTCGTAGCAATTCTCATCGAGTGGAACAGTCTTCGGTAATCTCCGACTCTGGTTATACGAGATAATCGGGCTTCCTGTCTTATTGACCCTGGCTTGTACTTGGCACCTAGTTATACAAGGCGGCTCTTGTAATCCGGCGACGCTTAAAGGAAATAGCAGAAATCGATTGACCAAAGTCTTGCACTCTCGTGTTTCCCTTCACGGACGTAAAACTAGCCAAGGCTAGTAGTAAGTAACGAGCTGGCCACGTGATGTGGTTCTTTTTTTTTTTTTTTTGTTCAACCATCTGGTAGTTCAATGCAGCGTGAAAATGTTGACTTTTTTACTTTCATGTCACAGTTTCAGTTCTTGATTTTATTTACAATTTTAATTATGCAGTGTTTTGTCGCTGGACTACACAGTATCAGCATACAATGAGATCGATTTTGTCTACCTGAAATTTATTTATTTATTCTCTGCAAGTGGCGGCATTGTTTGTTCTGACTTTCTTTTTTTTTTTCTTCTCCATACTAAGATAAAACTGAAGCACCAGTTGGTAATTCTGTCTATCTGGCTATGTATGTCTGTCCCCAGCTAAGGCCGCTCTCGGCTCAAGTTAAAGAATGTCGAATTAGCGTGAGGGTGTGTTATTTCTAAATTGTTAATATTTGTTGTTTTTTATAAATTAGGCATAACTCTTCAAAAGGATGCTGAAAAACAGAAAGCAGCACATCTAACTGAATTCACAGGTAGACTTGCTCAGTAGGTTTTGTAAGTCTGAAAAGTGGAACCTGTGGAAATGGCTGACAAAGTGAATACTGCAGAACCTCAGTCAAACGGTTGCCCTGATAAACAAACTGAAGCCAACAGCACAACACACACAGAACAGTCTCCGCAAAATGTAACATGTCTACAGAATGTCAGCAACGCCATCACAGGCACTCTTGAGACGGCATTTCAAAGGTAAACCATTATGTTCTGGTGTCTGGAAGTTCTCTGTTTTACTAGAAATGAGACATCTTCTCACTGGAGAAAGTGCATTCTAACTCAAACTTTTGTGCAGTCAGTTCAATCTGTTTACATAATTATAGTTTTCATAACTTCAGTGTTCGAGTTACTTAACATAATAATTGCTCACACCGGGCTGGGATGATCCGACTCAGTTACAACTAGAAGTTTCGATCACTCCATCTTCATCTTCTCATCTTTATTACTCTTGCCACCCCGCAGCAACACCAACAATAACTGCAGCAACAACAACAGCAATGACAGAAGACGTGAAATAAATAATATCAACTAGTTTACAAAATCAAAAATCTACTGACATTTAGTCAGAGGTTGTCAAAATTTTACATGCAGACTTCATTTATTTTTTAAAACATCAGGTAAGATTACTCCTGTACTGACAGACTCGAGCAGATTATATTCACGCCAAATTTCCACAAACTCAAACAAAATATCACATCTTTCTTTCTTTTGTAGGTTGGGTGTGAGTATTGGTACTTACCCTTGGCGATACATCCTGGGCTGTGTGGTTGCATGTGCATTTTGTGGTCTGGGACTCATTGCTTTCAGGAAGTCACTGACCCAGATAGGTTGTGGGTTCCATCAGATTCTCAGGTACGCTGGGCTTTCTTCATCTGTTTATTTTCAGGAAGAATGTGAAGAGATAATGTATAGATTTTGCTCTTTCAGTTACAGTATCGCATTTCAAAATTACTTCCACATCTAGGAGATAGTCCAGAGAAACACATACCCCCCTGGTCAGCTTCTAAATTATAGTGTTACAGAGGAGCCTATATTTTTTCTTAAAAAATGTTCGTCTTGACTGAAAGTCAGTGAGGAGAAAAAAAAACAACAAAAGACGTATTGGAACAAAATGAATCTGTAATGCATGCATTGACTTGATTTCGAATACTTTACAAAATAAAAGAGATAATTTGTTTGTTTAGAGACCGAGAAATGAAGTCCAAATAGAATCAAACAATTGAGCTGTAACAACCGCGATACAATGGATTCCACCATCACCAAAAATCAGTCAAAATTCAAAATGATTTAGTGAATGGAAAATCAGTTTGAACTGACTAGAAACCAGTGCATACCTGAGTTTATTCATTCGTGAAATTCTCATTGTTTTTCCTCCAAGACATCGCCCTCATTAGCGTCATCTTCAGTTTCATCAAAGAATCCTATCTGTCATTCCCCCAGGAGATGATGACAGTAACATAGTGTTACACAACCGGAGAACGTACAGAAAATTGTTCTTTAAATTACACTGTTCAATCATTCCTCATTGTTACCGATACCTTGAAAGCCGGTAAAAAACTTTGCTGACACTAAATTCCTTCTCTTTCAATACCATCAGATTTTTTTTATTCCATATTAACATTGGTTTTCTCATAGTTGATATCGAAATCGTATTACTAATGTAGTATAGTATCTTCCGGAATGCTTATTTTCACGAATATTTTCATTATTTCCCTAAATGTTCCCTATGACCCAAATAGGTGCTAATTGATAAACAGTGGATAGACGCCAATTATCCAACCAACATCGCCCGTGAGCAGATTATTGCTGTGTCTGGGAATATACTCACTCCTACAGGTGTTTCAGCGGTAAGTACTACAAACCATTAACTTTCAATTCTGAGCTACTCGTAGCGCTCTTTGATGCTTCGAATTCATAATAGGAGAGAGAGTTTCTTTTTGGGCGGGGGGGGGGGGGCAAGGCGACTGTTATTTAGTGTCACGGAATAGGTAGTTTGATTTGAATTTGTTTTTTTCTTTACGGCCTTTAGTGCAGTTATACTGACCACAATACGCCCTGCATTGTGGTCATGTTCCTTAGGTATGGACGTTTATGGTATGTCCTGAAAATCCATTGAAAAGACTGAACATTTACAGTCAGTTAGGAACACTAGTAAATGCACCCGTTCTCCGAAAGGTGAGTGGCAAACAAAACAAAAAAGATTGAGAGACTGCAAAGACAGGTTGGACAAATGCTGAGTTTTTTAAACTACTCGCTCACCGGACAATCATAGTCGCAAAACTTCAGGGGGAAGGTTTTCCCCCCGTCCGCGCCACTTACAAAATGTAAACAAACATAATTAATATGATGACCTCCCGTAACCCGCGCTTTCCTTCTTTCTTTCTTCTTTCTTTGTCCCATACAAATACTAAACCCAACCATTTGATAAACCCGCTCAAAAGTCCCCTCTTTAGTGTGTTTTCTTGACTGGCGCGGTCCTCCCCTTCAGGGTATACACAACATTGTCTGTGTAACATTGTCAGCATCAAGCTGAGCACATGTCTTGTTTACTTTCAAACAGGCCACGCTCAAAGGAAATAGCATTTTCGATACTGTGTATCGGTTTTGCTCGCGCCCAGTAAAGAGGTTGCGGAATCGCCATCCATAACAATTATATTATAAACATACATCACGGGATCCATGCAGCTCGACAGGATAAAAAACAATAGGCCTAGGAATAGATTTACCAAAATTGTGAGTGTCTCGCTTAAAGGCCATGAAAATAAATGATCAGACGTCATGCAGAAGTTTGCTCAAAATGACAGCCTTCGATACTGAGTATCGATTGCTACACCGATACGCAACACTCCAACAATCATAAAAACTACACCAGGAATTTAGTCCGGGTTTAAACGCTAAGGCGTTTCACAGTTTTCAAAAAAATATAAGACGTGGTCAAACGCAAAAACTAAGCCAGCCATGCAACTCGGCAGTATCAAAAACGGTAGTATGCAAACTTTCAAGTGTCTAGCTTGAATGGCCATGAAATGCATAAGCGTCACAGACAGTTTACCCCCTGCTCTCATCATTATAAGATTGTGTCCAAGATATTATTAAAACAAAACGGAAGACAGTTGTACCCTCATAACTGTGCCTTAAATAGAGGTAAAACAGTATGATAATGGCAATACAAACGTCAGTTTGCCATACTTCCGGGTTAAAGACCGCAGTATAAAAGAAGTAATGAAACTACTATGTAGTGGTCCTTATCCAGGTCCGTATGCCAAAACAGAAAAAAAAAAGTCAAGTCCATATTTAGATTACCAGGAAACAAATCGAGCTAAACAAAAAATGGGACAAAACTAGCACTGCCTGATGACAATCTTTAATAGCCATCTTCTAGTCTTGGAATACCATTATTAGCGAGAGTGAAACCCACTAAGTAAAATGCATTTCTGACCTCTTCTTTTCCTTTTCATAGTTACGAGCCACATCGAATATAGTGTCTGAAGATACCTAAGCAGTACTGGGGATAGATATAATTAAAAGTAGGCCATGGCTATAGGCACATTGCGAATGACGTCACAGTGTGTTTTTGTTTTGTACTTCCGACACCTAAAATGGCGGGTGGATCAGCTGACGAGTGTAACTTTGAGATATGTCTAAGCGGTTAAAATGCCTGCTGGTTGCAATGCAGTTGACTGTTATGACAGGGATGGAAAGGATGGATCCAAGCTGGTCAGATTCACTACCATCCGTGTAAACAAGGGGAAGGAAGTGAAAGAATTGACCAAACGTTTCCCATGTGCGTGAACACACGTGTCATTGTTTACTGTAGTGAACTTTTCTTTAGCTCGCCGCCGATTGGTTCGCGACACCTGAAGTGCTCACGGTGCAAATCAGCTAACGAATCAAAATCAATGCTACCATCGCCATGGTTATGCGTGTGTCAAGATCAAATGTGGTCAAAGGGGAATAACTTAAATAATATAACCTAGAGGATGAATAAGTATAACATGTGGATTACGTCATTTGTGCATTGTTTGATGACGTCAATAGAGGGAAAAACATGTAGTGACAGGATAGAGTAGATAACAGTAGTAAATAGGATATCACTGGTGTTTTTGTGAATGGGATAAAGAGAGAGAGAGAGAGAGAGAGAGAGAGAGAGAGAGAGAGAGAGAGAGAGAGAATCAGCGGGAATATATATTAGGGGAGATGGTGGATATTGAGATGGAAAGATAATGGGCCATTGATG